>CAUYON010105392.1:0-11865 GCA_963573935.1 Arctocebus calabarensis
GCCTGTAGTCCCAGCTACTCGGGAGGCTGAGGCAAGAGAATCACTTGAGCCCAAGAGCTGGAGGTTGCTGTGAGCAGTGTGACGCCACGGCACTCTACCAAGGGTGATAAAGTGAGACTCTGTCTCTACAAAAAAATAAAAAATAAAAAATAAATAATGGGCATGTGGAATGCCTATTTATAGATTTAATTTTTTTTTTTTTTTTTTTTTTTGCAGTTTTTGTCTGGGGCCGGGTTTGAACCTGCCATCTCCGGTGTAGTAGGCTGGCACCCTACTCCTTGAGCTACAGGCACCACCCAGATTTACTTTTTTATTTACAGAATATATTTGTTTTGTTTTGTTTTAAGACAGAGCCTCAAGCTGTCACCCTGGATAGAGTGCTGTGGCATCACAGCTCACAGCAACCTCCAATTCCTGGACTCAAGCAAGTCTCTAGCCTCTGCCTCCCAAGTAGCTGGGACTATAGGCACCTGTCACAATGCCTGGCCATTTTTTGGTTGCAGCCGTGATTGTTGTTTGGCGGCCTGGGTTGGATTCGAACCCACCTGCTCAGGTGAACGTGGCTGACACCTTAGCCTGCTGAGCCACAGGCACTGAGCCTACAGAATATATTTGGAAAAACACAGAAAAAAGTGGTAACACTGGTTTTCCTGGAGAAGGAAATTTAAGTTTTTTTTTTTTTTTTTAGAAAGTTTTACTATGTTGCCTTCGGTAGAGTGCTGTGGCATCACAGCTCACAGCAACCTCAGACTCTTAGGCTTAAGTGAGTCTCTTACCTCAGCCTCCCAAGTAGCTGGGACTACAGGCTCCCGTCACAACGTCTGGCTATTTTTTGGTTACAGTTATCATTGGTGTTTAGCAGGTCGGGGCCAGGCTCAAACATGCCACCTTTGGTGTATGTGGCCAGTGCCCTACTCACTGAGCTATGGGCGCTAAGCTGGAAATTTAAGTTTTTATTTGGTTTTGCATTTGCAAGAAATTCCCATTGCAAGGGTACTACTCCAAATAATTAACAACTGGTAGAACAGTGATACTGACCAGTCAGAATGAATAACAACCAGTATGCTGGCTTGTACATACAAGCCAGTATCTGCTCTGTTCTCATAGGTCATAAATTGAAGCCAGGTAAAAAATATAGATCGAAAAATCTCCTATTCCCCAGGGAAGAAGACTGTTTACTCTTTATCCTTCCAAACCTCTTGAATTTTGAATGTGTTACCTATTCAAAAAAGCAAATAAGTTAAATAGAAATGAAGGTAGAAAAGAAATACCATGGTAGAACTGAGTTTTAGGTCTTGCATTTCTATGAGGAAGGCTCACATATGTGTGAGGACCCAGTTCTCCTCTGAAATGTAGGCATAGCCTTGCTGAGTCAGCGTGGTTTAATATTCTCTCTAATTCTAATCTGTCATGCTTAAACATGAAATTAAACCTTAAACATAAAATCTGACTATAATGACTGAACTTAGATCACCTGAGCACATCCTATGGGCATTCATTAGTATGCAGTCTTTAAACTGACAGCATAAATTCATTTAATTAATTTTTCTCCCATGAACTCACTCTTTTTTTTTGTTTTTGAGACAGAGTTTCACTGTGTCGCCCCCCAGTAGAATGCAGCGGCATCACAGCTCACAGCAACTTCAATCTCTTGGGCTTAAGCGATTTCTCTTGCCTCAGCCTTCCAAGTAGCTGGGACTATAGGTGCCTGCCACAATGCCCGGCTAGATAATTTTTTTTATTACTGAAATGTTTTCCCATTAATGGACTCTTAAGCACATTCTCCACTTATGCGGTTTGCTTGATGGATCTCTTTTGGCGTAATTGTTACATGTTTGGCATGGATAGCACACAGGTTGGTGTCTTCAAAGAGGCCAACCAGATAGGCTTCACTTGCCTCCTGCAAAGCACAAATAGCTGCGCTCTGGAAGCACAGAACTGTCTTAAAGTTCTGAGCAATTTCTCGCACCAGACGCTGGAAAGGAAGTTTGCGATGGACTTCGGATAACATGTAATTTCACGAAGTGCCACATTACCAGGCCTGTAGCGATGAAGTTTCAGTGAAGAAGCCACTCTTGTGAGCTACTTTTATAGCCAGTTGCCTCCTGGGTGCTTTACCATGGGTGAATTTGCGGGTAGTCTGCTTTGTACGAGCCATGGTATAAAGACCTCCTTACTTTCCCCCACTTCTTCTTTGGTAGGAGCTTGGTGAGCTAGAGGCAGCACTGGCGTTAGCAATGGTCCCAGCTATTTTTCAGGATGAGGTCTCGCTCTGGCTCAGGCTGGTCTAGAACCCGTGAACTCAGGCAAGCCACCGTCCTTGGCCTCCTAGAGTGCTAGGATTACAGGCGTGAGCCACTACACCCGGCACCCTGAACTCTTTCTTAATGGATTTAGATTTTTTTTTTTCATATTTAGGAATATGGCCAATAGGTGATTCTCTTTTATTTATTTACTTATTTTTGCAGTTTTTTGTCTGGGGCTGGGTTTGAACCTGCCACCTCCAGCACATGGGATCGGCGTCCTACTCCTTTGAGCCACAGCACATTTTTTATTTTTTTAAGCACAGAGTCTCAGTTTGTTGCCCTTGGTAGAGTGCTGTGGCATCACAGCTCACAGCAACCTCTAGCTCTTGGGCTTAGGCGATTCTCTTGCCTCAGCCTCCTGAGTAGCTAGGACTACAGGTGCCTGCCACAACACCCGGCTATTTTTTTGTTGCAGTTTGGCCAGGGATGGGTTTGAACCTGCCACCCTTGGTTTATGGGGCTAGTGCCCTACTCACTGAGCCACAGGTGCCACCCCTGGATTTAGATTTTTAATGATCCCCTTACCCCGACCATTAAAGCAATTTGTACCATTGTCCAGCTCTTAGAAAATATAGAAAAGTACAATAAAAAGAACTGGAAAGTCACTAATAACCCCATCATTAAGAGATAACCACTATTGTTACTGTCAAGATTTAAGTGGTTTCATGAATTGATGGTTTCCATTTGTTGGGGCTGTTAAGAGTTCAGCATGGATCTGGGTCCTCAGGAGTGGGACATGTTGCAGGTAAAAGAAGAGCCTGGACAAGCTTTAAGCTTTTCAGGTTTTCTAAGTGGCTTTGCTGGTGGTAGGGGTTGCCTCTGTGAGTGTTGATTATGATAAGAAGAAGGTGATATGATGTATTTTCAAAGAAAGAATGATTGTTTTTGTTTGTTTTTCTTTAGAGACAGTGTCTAATTTTGTCACCCTCGGTAGAGTGCTATGACGTCTCAGTTCACAGCAACCTCCAGCTCTTGGGCTTAGGTTATTCTCTTGCCTCAGTCTCCTGAGTAGCCTCCTGCCTGCCACATTTCCAGCTATTTTTTTGTTGCAGTTTGGCCGGGGGTGGGTTTGAACCCACCACCCTCAGTATATGGGGCCTGCACCCTACTCACTGAGCCACAGGCACTGCCTGTTTTTTTTTTTTTTGAGACAGAGCCTCAAGCTGTCACCCTGGATAGAGTGCCGTGGCATCACAACTCACAGCAACCTCTAATTCCTGGGCTAAAGCGAGTCTCTTGCCTCTGCCTCCCAAGTAGCTGGGACTACAGGTATCCGCCACAACGCCCGGCCATATTTTGGTTGCAGCTGTCTTTTTTTGTTGTTGTTGTTTGGTGGGCCCGGGCTGGATTCGAACCCACCAGCTCAGGTGTACATGGCTGGCGCCTTAGCCCGTTGAGCCACAGGCGTCGAGCCTGCCCGTTTGTTTTTTTAAGAGATAGGGTCTTGGCTCTGTCTCCCAGGCTAGAGTGCAGTGGCCTGATCATAGCTCACTGCAACGTCACTGGGGCTCAGGTGATCTTCCTGGCCTGGCCTCCTGAATTGCTGGGACTAGACGTGTCCATGCTTGGTTAATTTTTTTCAATTTTTCGTAGAAATGAGGTCTTGTTCCTTTTCTAGGCTGTTCTTGAACTCTTGGCCTCAAGTGATTCTCCCATCTCAGCCTCCCAAAGTGCTGGGATTATAGGTGTGAGTCACATGCTTAGCCAGATTCATTGTTTTTTTTTGAGACAGAGCCTCAAACTGTCACCCTGAATAGAGTGCGGTGGCATCACAGCTCACAGCAACTTCCAATTCCTGGGCTCAAGTGAGTCTCTTGCCTCTGCCTCCCAAGTAGCTGGGACTACAGGCGCTCGCCACAACGCCCAGCCATATTTTGGTTGCAGCCGTCATTGCACCCGTTGTTTGGTGGGCCCGGGCTGGATTCGAACCCGTCAGCTCAGGTATATGTGGCTGGCGCCTTAGCCCGTTGAGCCACAGGCGCCGAGCCCAGATTCATTGTTTTTTAAGTGCTTGGGAGATGGTGGGATTTAGTCTCTTAAGACACTGAGACCTGGGTAGGGAGTGGGCAGTCTTAAAAAATAAATTTTGTAGGCTCGGTGCCTGTAGCTCAAGCAGCTAAGGCGCCAGCCACATACATCAGGCCTGGTGGGTTCAAACCCAGCCCAGGCCTGCCAAACAACAATGACAACTACAACCAAAAAAATAGCTGGGCTTTGTGTTGGGCGTCTATAGTCCCAGCTACTTGGGAGGCTGTGAGGCAAGAGAATCCCTTAAGCCCAGAAGTTGGAGGTTGCTGTGAGCTATGATGCCATGGCACTATCTCCAGGGCGACAGCTTGAGGCGCTTTCTCAAAAAAAAAAAAAAAAAAAAAAAAATTTTATTTTGTAGAGCTCACTTCCAGATAGGTCTGCGGGTTTTGTCAAGGGGATCAGAGCGATAACTTGTAGAATTCATCAAACTCCAGTCAGAAATATTGTACACATGGATGCTGCTGCCTTTATGCTTGGTTAGGAGATGTGCCAATTGCCATGGGCCTTGGTCCGTTGGTGTGCTGGAGTGGTACCTTGTTGTCATACCAAGGTGCCATCCCATGGGGAGGGCCATCTTCCCCCAGCTGTAAGAAGAAGCCGTAAGAAGACCCTCTGTGTGTTTTTCCCTAGGGAGGAATGGGTGCTGCTCTGCTGTCAGATCCTGACAAGATTGAGAAGGTAAGTTGTACATGGGTGAAAGCAGGGGGCTTCAAACATGGCTATGGATGGGGGTTGTCCAGTTGGCCTCCTCCCTGTCTCTAGATTTCCTGCCATCCCATCCAGTCTCTCCACCTGGGATCTTGAAATATTTCAAAAAGGTTCCTACTAATTTTGTCATGCAGCCAGGTTTGGGAACCCTGGTGCCAGGCTTGGAGTTCTTTAAAAGCCCAGAGCTAGGAGCATAGCAACTGAGAGCCATTGTCTCACTCCCTTCTGGGGTGCCCATGAGAGCAGAGGCTAGGCCACCATGGTGAGGACAGATTTAGCAGCTATATGTTTTGGGAGGTGGGTGCATTGGCCTCTCTCGGGTGGGTGCATTGTCCTGTCTCGGGTGGGTGCATTGGCCTGTCTTGGGCTTGATGAGAGCAGCAGTGAGTCCTCTGGATATTGGCACACTCCTCCACCAGCCCTTTGAGAGCTGGCCAGGCCAGGGTCAGATGAGGCAAGCTGAAGTTAGTCTCTTCTTATTCCCCTTCCCTTCTGCTAGACAGCTTAAATGAGGCCCTAAGGCAGCGGTTCTCCACCTGTGGGTCACGACCCCTTTGTAACAATGAAAATACATCCTGCATATCAGATATTTACATTACGATTCATAACAGTAGCAAAATTATAGTTATGAATTAGCAACAAAAATAATTTTATGGTTGGGGGGAGTCACCACAACATGAGGAACTGTATTAAAGGGTCAAGGAATTAGGAGGCATTAGGAAGGTTGAGAACCACTGCCCTAAGGGCAGGTAGGCAATCACCATCCAATATTGTGGGCTGCCAGGTCATGGAGGGGATGACGTTTTCAACCACACCATATTTATCTTTTGCTTTTCTCTTTCCATCTCCCATCTCTCTCCTTGTTCTTCCTCTTAACTCCTTTGCTTTCCATTTTATCATTCTCTATTTCCACTTCCCTAACTCTGTTCTCAGCTTCCTAATGCCTCCCACAGGCTAGAGCCTTCTGAACTCAGGCACCACCAATAGGAGCTGCCATCGTTTGTACTGGCTGCCTTCCCTCCATACTCCTCCTGTCCAGCTGTCTCTGAGATATGGGGAGAATGCTGTATGTGTTGGCTTGGTGCCTCCTCATTTTTCACATGTGTAGCCACAGATACTGTACCTGTGTCAGTGTGCTTACAGTATGGTTACATAATGTGCTGTTTATTCTTGAAACCCCTTAAAGTAGAATGAGACATTTTTTATTTCCATTTGATCAAAAACAATAAACAAATGTACAGAAAGATAAAAATCATTTGCTTGAGATCATGTAGCAAATACATGGCAGGCAGAGCCATCTTTAGGGCTATAGTCTTGTGACTCTAATGGCATCTCAGGTTGAAGGTGCCTGGGTGTAGCGTCTAGCCATAGTTTCATATGTATCTAGACTTAGGAATCTCTAGTCAGACACTTTGGCAGGATGGAGTGGAAGCACGCACTGTAGATGTCCAACTGGTTGCCACACTTGGGAGAGTGAGCCCCAGCAGGAAGGACGTGACTCAACATGTTCATGCCAGCATTTTCATTATCCTCCAGCCTCCAGGCTTCTCAGACCCATACTATTGGCTCTGTTCTCTTCAGTGGCCCTCTTTGAATGAGGCAGATTTCATTCGTGAGATAGTAGAGGCACAGTGCCCCTCATAAGCTCAGTTCAGTCCACTGCTTCCCTGTTTGGGCCAGGTAGAATTAGAGATAGTTTTGCCTCGTGGAGGGAAAGTTGTAGGTGTAGGGGTCTGGATTTGTTTCAGGTCCAGACTGGGTGATGTGGGTAATGACCTATTTGTGGGTCATTCTAAACTAAGTATTTAATTAATTAATTAATTAATTTTTTTGAGACAGCGCCTCAAGCTGTCACCCTGGATAGAGTGCTGTAGCATCACAGCTCACAGCAATCTCCAATTCCTGGGCTCAAGCAAGTCTCCTGCCTCCGCCTCCCAAGTAGCTGGGACTACAGGCGCCTGCCACAACGCCCAGCTATTTTTTTGGTTGCAGCCGTCATTGTTGTTTGGCAGACCCAGACTGGATTTGAACCCGCCAGCTCAGGTGTATGTGGCTAGCGCCTTAGCCCGCTGAGCCACAGACGCTGAGCCTAAACTAAGTATTTTAGCCTCATGTTTCCAGTGGGGCGTATGTAAGTGCCACCTACAGAAATTTTCTCAAAGATACTTCTTTATGGTCATAAAAAACTTAGGAAATACACAGAGATCATAGTTGCACACATTGTGAATGTAATGGATGCCACTTAATTATACACTTAAAAAACGTTTAAGATAGCAAATTTTATGTTATATATATTTTATACCAATTTTAAAAGAGGGATGCTATCAGTCAATAATTCTCCATACTCTTGTGGTAGGTTGGTGTGGAGAATTGTTGTCACTCTCTTAAAAAAGCTTCTACAAGGTAACTGTGGAACTCTCCTTGAATTAAGAACCTCCATTTTAGAATCAGAGCCTGTTGTTCAGTGGTTAGGGTGTTGGCCACATGTACCAGGGCTGGTGGGTTCAAACCTGGCCAGGGCCTGCTGAACAACAATGACAACAATAACAAAACAAACAAAAAATAGCCAGGTGTTGTAGGTGCCTGTAGTCTCAGCTATTTGGGAGGATGAGGCAAGAGAATGGCTCAAGCCCAAGAGTTTGAGGTTTCTATGAGCACTCTACAGCACTCTACTGATGGCAACATAGTGAGACTCTGTCTCAAAAAACCCAACAAAAACCAAAAACCCCTCTATTTTATTTTTGTTTATTTTTCTGAAGTCAGTTGTCTGACATCTGATTATTTTTATTTATTTATTTGATACTAATTTTTTTTTTTTTTTTGAGACAGAATCTTACTATTGCCCAGGGTAGAGAGCCCTGGCATCGCAGCTCACAGCAACCTCAAACTCTTAGGCTCAAGAAGATCCTCTTGCCTCAGCCTCCCAAATAGCCGGGACTACAGATGTGCACCACCGTGCACGGCTATTCTTTTCTGTATTTTTAGTAGAGACAGGGTCTCACTCTTGGTCAGGCTAGTCTCAAAGTTCTGAGGTCAGGTAATCCACCCACCTTAGCCTCCCAGAGTGCTAGAATTACAGGCATGAGTCACTGTGCCTGGCCTAATTTTAATTTCTTTAGAGATAGAGTTTCACTCTTGCCTAGGCTGGAGTTCAGTAGGATGATCGTAGTTCACTGTGACCTTGAACTCCTGTGCTCAAGCAGTCTTCCTGCCTCATCTTCCAAAGTAGCAGGGACTAAAGGCATGTGCCACCATGCTTGGCTAATTTTTAAAAATATTTTGTAGAAATGGGGTCGTGGTATGGTGAACACGCTGATCTTGAACTCTTGGCCTCAAGTGATCCTCCTGGCTCAGTCTCCTTCAGTGCTGGGATTATGGGTGTGAGCTATTGCACCCAGCAAAAACCTCAGTTTTAGACTATAACTCAGTAATACATTCTGTCTCATCCCTGCCCAAAATTCCCTATGCACCCTTCTGATCCTCTCTTTGAATACTGCACTTGGGCCATAGCTAACAATAGGCAGGGCCAAGACTTGAACTCTGGTCTCACTTATTTCTGAGTCTACAAATTTCCATTCTTCCATCTTCCCTCTACCCTACAGCCAGGGGAAGTAAGGGTTTTTCTTTTTAAATTTTTTTTGGAGATAGAGTCTCGCTCTGTGGCCTTTGGCAGAGTGCCATGGCATCATCATAGTTCACAGCAACTTCAGTCTCTTGGATTCAAGTGATCCTCTTTTTTTTTTTTTTTTTTTTGAGACAGAGCCTCAAGCTTTCACCCTGGATAAAGTGTTGTGGCATCACAGCTCACAGCAACCTCCAATTCCCGGGCTCAAGCGAGTCTCCTGCCTCTGCCTCCCAAGTAGCTGGGACTACAGGCTCCTGCCACAACACTGGCCATATGTCAAGTGATCCTCTTGCCTCAGCCTCCTGAGTAGCCGGGACTACAGGTGCCCTCCATGACACCTGGATAGTTTTTCTATTATTTTTATTATTAGAGACAGAGTCTCACTTTGTTGCCCTCAGTAGAGTGCCATAGCTTATAGCAACCTCAAACTCTTGGGCTCAAATGATTCTCTTGCCTCAGTTTCCCAAGTAACTGGGATTATAGGTGCCTGCCACAATGCCCAGCTGTTTTTAGAGTTGTAGTCTTACTCTTGCTAAGGCTGATCTGGGACCGGTGAGCTCAGACAATCCACTCGCCTTGGCCTGCCAGAGTGCTAGGATTACAGGCATGTGCCACCATGCCTGGCCTAGTTTTTCTTTTTTTTTTTTTTTGAGACTGTTTCAAGCTGTCGCTCTGGGTAGAGGGCCATGGTGTCACAGCTCACAGCAACCCCAAACTCTTGGATTTATAGGCGCCTGCCACAACGCCCAGGTATTTTTTGGTTATAGTCGTCAGTGTTTAGCAGGCCTGGGCTGGATTCAAACCCGTCAGGCGCCAAGCTAGTTTTTCTGTTCTTAGTAGAAATGAGGTCTTGCTCTTGCTCAGGTTGGTCTCAAAACTAAGCTTGAGTAATCCACCTTCCTCAGCCTTCTTGTGTATTAGAATTGCAGGCGTGAGCCACTGTGCCGGGCCAGGTTCTGCATTTTCTGAGTTGGCTACTCTGGCCTGCCAGCTTCAGTGTGTGTGGCTGGTGCCATAGTCATTGAGCTACGGGCATTGAGCCTTTTTTTTTTTTTTTTTTTTTTAAGCAGGCCCAGGCTGGGTTTGAACCTACCAGCCCTGGTGCATGTGGCTGTAGCCATAACCACTGAGCTATGGGCACTGAGCTGAGATTTTCATGCTATAGAACATCTTTAGGTTACCTAATTTCCCTCCTAGGCCTTAACATACTCATAAAATGAACAGAGATCTGGTTGGATAAAATACATGAAAAGAAAGTTCTGCAAGACAGGGAATTGGGTCTGATCACCTGGTGTTGCTCAAATCACCAAATATCAGAGTATTCCAAGTGGGAACTTGCAAGGGGATCTTCTAGAGATGTTGCTGTGAACCTGAAAGACAGGACTAGAGTGAGAATTTTTATTTTGTTTCCTGATGGACGTGTCAATCTTCCTAAGTTAATTGCTCCTTTAAAAAGGCCTGCCAGAGGGACCCTAGGACCATAGCCCCAGTCTGCCTCCTGGGGCAGCAAGTCCCTGCCACTCCCTAGCATTTGTGCTTGGACCAGCAGGTTCCACCTTGCTCATGAACTATTTCCCTGTTAGCCCAGCCTCCTAATGTGGTGTCTGGAGTGCCCTGCCTTAACTTGTCCTGAAAGGAAGGGCTCTTCCTGATGCTTGCAACCTAGCTCTCTGCTGCCCTCGCCTGTCTAAAATCAAGATTGGCATCATCGCCTGGTATCCCCTCTGATCTCCTGGGCAGAAATGCAGTGCTTGGAAGAGTTCTTTTTTTATTTTACTTTATTTTTTTGTTGTTGCAGTTTGGCCAGGGCTGGGTTTGAACTCACCACCCTGGGTATATGGGGCCAGCACCCTACTCATTGAGCCACAGGCACCACCCTGGAAGAGTTCTTGAGATCTCCTTTCCTCCCTCTTTCTGACCCTGAATTTTTTTGATGAGGGGAGATAGCAATGCCACAGACAGGCAGTGTCATCTATATCTCTCTTGATCTCTGATTCATATGTGGTCTGGTCTTGCTACCTTCCTGACACTTTCTTATATGACTTCTTTTTTTTTTTTGAAACAAAGCCTTAAGCTGTTGCCCTGGGTAGAGTGCTGTGACATCACAGCTCACAGCAACCTCCAACTCCTGGGCTCAAGCGAGTCTCCTGCCTCCACCTCCCAAGTAGCTGGGACTACAGGTGCCCACCACAACGCCTGGCCATTTTTTGGTTGCACCCGTCATTGTTGTTTGGCGAGCCCAGGCTGGATTTGAACCCGCCAGCTCAGGTGTACGTGGCTGGCACCTTAGCCCATTGAGCCAGAGATGCCGAGCCCCTTATATGACTTCTTAATCTTTCTTTTAAATCTTTTACAATTAGTATGTAATAAGCACTTTTTTTGGCAGTTTTTGGCCAGGGCTGGGTTTGAACTTGCCACCTCCGGCATATGCGGGCGGTGCCCTACTCCTTTGAGCCACAGGCGCCACCCTGTAATAAGCACTTTTAATTTTTACTTTTGAGACAAAGTATTACTATGTCACTCTCGCTAGAGTGCTGTGGCATCACAGCTCACAGCAATCTGAAACTCTTGGGCTTAAGTGATTCTCTTGCCTCAGCCTCCCAAGTAGCTGGGAGTACAGGTGCCCCCCATAACACCTGGCTATTCGTTGTTGTTGTTGTTGTCATTGTTGTTTAGCAGGCCCAGGCTGGGTTTGAATCCACCAGCCCTGGTATCTGTGGCTGGCTCCCTAACCATTGAGCTACGGGTGCTGAGCCAATAAACACTTTTTTTCTTTTTCTTTATAGAGACAGAGTCTCACTTTATCACCCTCGGTAGAGTGTTGTGGCATCACACAGCTTACAGCAACCTCCAACTCCTGGGCTTAGGCGATTCTCTTGCCTCAGCCTCCCGAGTAGCTGGGACTACAGGTGCCCGCCACAATGCCTGGCTATTTTTCTGTTTTGCAGTTTGGCCGAGGCCAGGTTTGAACCCTCCACCTTTGGTATATGGGGCCGGTGCCCTACTCGCTGAACCACAGGCGCCGCCCCCAATACCACTTTTTATGTTAATTTAATTTCATTTTTTTTTGAGACAGAGCCTCAAGCTGTCACCCTGGGTAGAGCGCTGTGGCATCACAGCTCACAGCAACCTCCAATTCCTGGGCTCAAGCGAGTCTTGCCACCGCCTCCAAAGTAACTGGGACTACAGGCGCCC
>CAUYON010105395.1:0-80056 GCA_963573935.1 Arctocebus calabarensis
AAAGTGGGTTGGGGCTTTTTTTGGCAAAAATGGCGCCCCCCCCCCCCCCCCCGCATAACTCTGCAAACCATATCCGGACAGGGGTTATGTATAGGACGTCCCGGCCCTCTATTCCAACACCTATGCAACAACACATTTGCATGGAATGGCACCGAGTACCTTATACCCTCAAATATCACTTGGTGGGCATGTTCTAGTGGCGTCACACCCTGTGTACACGGGACTGTTCTCAACCTCACCTGGGAATTTTGTGTCCTAGTTCAACTGTTACCCCGCCTCAAGTACTATACAGGTAACAGCATTTATCAAAAACTAGAAAGTGGCAATCCTAGGTCTAAACGAGAACCAGTCTCAACTGTAACCTTAGCAGTGGTCATGGGCCTAGGACTAGCAGGAGCTGGAAGTGGTATTTCTTCATTAGTCATCCAGGATAAAAACTATGGCGCCTTGCACACTGCCATAGACCTAGACATAGAAAGATTAGAAAAATCTATTACCCTCTTACAAGAATCTCCCTGTCAGAAGTAGTCTTAGAAAATAGAAGAGGCTTAGACCTCTTGTTCCTACAAGGAGGACTCTGTGCAGCCTTAGGAGAAAAATGTTGTTTCTATGTCGACCACTCAAGGGTTAAGGAGTCCAGGCCTTAGTCAGAGAGGGGCTGCATAAAAGAAAGCTAGAAAGAGAACAATCTCAAAACTGGTATGAATCTCGTTTTAACTGGTCACCTTGGCTCACAACCTTAGTTTCTGCACTAGCCAGACCTATAACACTTCTCATACTTCTCCTCATTGTAGGTCCCTGCGTCATTAATAGAGTCTTAGCCTTTATTAGAAAACGAATAGGAACAGTACAATTACTTGTCTTATCAAGCCAGTATAAGCCACTGTCCACAAAAGAAAACTATGAAACCCCAGCCTCATGATTGGGTCTGGATAGTTACAAGACAAGGGGGGAATGAAAGAATAAGAGTGACTCCATTTTGTAAGATGCTGCCAGCTTAGAGCTCCTTTGCTCCCGGGGATAGCCGCAATCTTAGAGCTCCTTTGTTCTCGGAAACCCGTTCCTAGTCTATCAGGGCTAAGCAAGTCACTCACCCCATCAGGTGAACCAAGCTGAACTTAACCATTCAACGCAGGCCTAACCAATGAGCGCCAAGGAGCATTTAAAATAACCAATCGTACTCACCACACTCTGGAAGTCCACCACCTCCACCCCCACAACCCAGAGATTGGGGCTCTTAGAACACTCCCGCTGCGTCGGGTACCCTGAAGGCCCTGGCTTGAGCTTGAATAAAGGCTTTTTTGCTTTTGCATTGTGTATGTCTCCCTGGTGGTCTTTGGCGATTACGTGATCTGGGCACAATAGCAACAACCTCCAACTCTTGGGCTTGAAGGAAAGAAATTTCACCTCAAAAGATGATTCCTTGGTATAAAGAATATTTTAAGTGAAAAGGCCATTTTTTATCAGAAAGCACTGGCCTCTTCTCTATAAAACCTGAGAAAGCTGATATAGAATTAGAAAAGGGGCTGCTGGACTCCTTATCACACAGACCTAGCCCTAAGGTCATTTGAAGCACTCAGGTTAACTGCAAATCAATCTGTTTCCACCTATCAACACACATTCCCCTTACATTCCCCCTAGCAACCACTTAACTACACCTATACTTTGCAATTTCTCTTCCCCTTCCCTTTTAAAAGGCATTTTTTTTTTTTTTTTGAGACAGAGTGTCAACTATGTTACCCTCAGCAGAGTGCCATGTCATCACAGCTCACAGCATCCTCAAACTCTTGGGCTTATACGATTCTCTTGCCTCAGCCTCCCAAGTAGCTGTTACTACTGGCGCCCACCACACACCTGGCTATTTTTTGTTGTTGTAGTTATCATTGTTTGGCAGGCCCACGCTGGGCTGGAACCCACCAGCCCTGGTGCATGTGGCCAGTGCTCTAGTCACTGAGCTACAGATGCCAAGCCCTATAAGGCATCTTTAAAAGCCACTGCCCCATCGCTTCTCGGCCTTTTGGCTAAGATCAAGTGTAAAAGCCACTGCCCATCACTGAGATTTTGGGAAATCATTCCCCCCATGCACGTGGTATTTGGAAATAAACCTTTCTCTTATTAATCTACCATAACTGTGAGTTGATCTTTTCAGCGAACCAACCTAAAGGAAAAAAACAAGTTTCCCTGTGACCCTTTCAGGCTCAAGCGATCCTCTTGCTTAAGTTTTTCTATTTTAGTAGAGACAGGGCCTTGCTTTTGCTCAGGCTGGTCTCAAACTTGTGAGCTCAAGCAATCCACCCACCTCACCCTCCCAGAGTGCTTAGGATTATAGACATGAGCCACCACTCCTGGTCCTAATTCTGAGTTTCATTTTCATTTCTTGTTTGAAATGTTTATTGCTGCATTTAGAAAAGTGTTGGTGATTACACAGATATTGTATCAGAACCCGGAGTATCCTAACTTTCTTACTTTATTTTTATTTTTTTTTTTGAGACAGAGTCTCACTTTGTCACCCTCAGTAGAGTGCCATGTCATCATAGCTCACAGCAACCTCAAGGGATTCTTTTGCCTCAGCCTCCCTAGTAGCTAGGACTACAGGTGCCCGCCACTACACCTGACTATTTTTAAAGACGGTGGTCTCGTTCTTGCTCATGCTGGTCTCAACACCTTGAGCTCAGGCAATCTACCTGCCTTGGCCTCCAAAGTGCTAGCCATGCTCATTGCAAGCATGAGCCACTGCACCTGGCCCAACTATACCTATGTTTCTAAACCAAAGTTTATCCCGTGTCTCAGAAACTGACTATAGATCCAAACTGAATTTTTTTTTTTTTAATAAGTGTTGGATGGGAACAGTGGCTCACTCCTATAGCACTCTGGAAGGCCATGGTGGGAGGATCCCTTAAGCTCAGGAGTTCAAGACCAGCCTGACCAAGATCGAGACCCTGTCTCTACAAAAAAAAAAAAGAAAAATTAGCCAGGGCTGGTGGTGGGCACCTGTAGTCCCAGCTACTCAGGAGGCTGAGGCAAGAGAATTGCCTAAGCCCAAGAGCTGGAGGTTGCTGTGAGCTGTGACACCATGGCACTCTACCAAGGGCGACAAAGTAAGACTCTTGTCTCAAAAAAATAAATAAATAAACTTTTAATTTTATAGTAAGTCATGATGCTATTGTCATTTGCAACAGACACATATACACATATATACTTATAATAAAATATCACTACACCTGCCCTAGTTCAGGGCCATATCTTTCTGCCACCCAAACTTCCCTTGTATTGAACTAAAACATGATCCTCCCAAAACTAAAACTGAAGTTGTCACTTCCTTGCTTGAAAGCCTTCAGTGGAATTTGTATATTGGATATTTAGCTAATGACCAAAAACACCCAACCAGGCTACACAATCACAAATACCCATCCCCTCACAGGAAGCCTTCATCTGAAGTCTTCCTAAGGTGGCATGTACCAGTGCCGATGACAAATATGACAAGGGAAAGGGGCCTAGTAATGCAGGCTCATAAAAATACTTTATCTTTCTCTTGAAAATTAGATAAGTTTAATATCTATATATAAACTGATATGACATCTTATTACCATCACAATTTTTAAGTATAGTTCAAGACTAAAGAGGATTCTATTCTTCTTTTTAGACTAATTTAAAATCACAGAAGATTTCTTTTGTATAAGAGAACTTGCTGATTCAAAGACGGTATAATCAATACTGAATCATATGTCAACTTCTTGAAGAAGGGCTAAAATAAAGCGACAGTCTAAATTCTCTAAAATTTTCAGGTATTGCTAACAGAAGGTGCTGCCAAGATGAGGCAGAGCTTAAGACAGGCTTGTCTAACACAGGTCAGACTGACACTGGTCCAAGGTATTTTTATATCTTATTTCTGAGGAATAGAAAACTGTAGGAGTATGAATAGTGAGATCTTGGTTCTACAGTGAGAAAATTCTCTACAAGCCACAATGCCCACATTGTCATGCAACCCCACGTGAGTACATCCTATACTGGATGAGACAATGCAGGAAAATGACATCCATCCCGGGAAATAAGCCCTTCTCTTGTCAGTTCAAAAGTGAGAAGAACTTATTTCATTAAAGTAGATTGTCGTCTTACTTCTGTAAAAAGTCAAATTATTTCAGGGTTTTAAATGTCATGTGGAAAAAGTGCAGACCATGGAGATGCTTAAACTCTACCTGCGATCCTAAGACAAACAACGCAGTTAAATGACTTCCAGTTACCAAGGCCTCTACAAACGACCCGGGAGCCCCATGTATTTGCACAGCCACAGAGGGAGAACCAAATTCGGGTTTCCAACCAAAACTGTAAATGTTACTTGGCGAAAGCCACAATTCGCTGTGGTGCCTGGTCAGTTCCCCTAAGTTACTCTGGATTCCTCTGCAGTTGCTGTAGTGGCCGTGAGCCTCTCACGTCTTACTCGGCTGACAGCCCAGGTCCGAGGAAGAGAGAGCCAACAATCGCTTACTCAACAGGGCATTGTGTCGCTTCAGATACAGTATTATGTCTCCTTGCTTTTCAACAATTTCTTCCAGGCTTGAAATAGTGCTGCAAATAACCAAAAATATAAAGAGGTTACACATATTCACCAGTACCCTTTACTCTCCTTGTAAACAAGCTTCTTCCAGTTTTCAGGAACACATGCTGTAATCGTGACCATTTCCTACATGTCATACCAGGGCAATACTGCCAATTGACATGTTTTCATGAATCATGTAAAGTAAATTTCACTCTTGAAATAAATTAATTTTATACAATTTTTTTTTGGAGACAGAGTCTCACTTTGTCACCCTCAGTAGAGTGCCGTGGCATTTTAGCTCAAAGCAACCTCAAACTCTTGGGCTCAAGCGATCCTATTGCCTTTCCCTCCCAAATAGCTGGAACTACAGGTACCCACCACCACTCCCTGCTGTTTTTAAGGAAGAGGTCTTACTCTGGCTCAGACTGGTCTCAAACCCATTAGCTCAGGTGATCCACCTGCCTCGGACTCCCAGAGTGCTAGGATTATAGGCGTGAGCCACCAGGCCTGGCCCCTTACTTTCAATTTATGTAGTTATTTTAATAACAATTTTGATCCCAGTCTCTCAAATGGACATGGATGATATTGTAAGCCATGGAAGTTGCTTAGGAAGAGGCCATGACAGAAACAAGGCAAGGGAAGGCAGAGGGCAGACCCAACTGGCTACTTGGGAGGCTGAGGCAAGAGGATCGCTTGAGTCCAGGAGTTCGAGGCCAACCTGGCCCTACCCTGTGTCTCCAAAAAACACAGAGACAAACAGAGAAGCCAGCAGGTTGCAGAAACCTACAAACAAAGCACTTCAGGGAGGGAGCACCCAGTGACATAATATCAAAAGCTCTGAGAGGCTGACTGGTTGTCTGAATGGTTAACCTCATTTTTGCCTGAAGCATATGAACCTTTTAGTAAATTTATATATGATCATTTAATTTTTGTTTTCACACATACTCTCACTTTGTCACCTTCTGTAGAGTGTTGTGGCATCACAGCTCACAGCAACCTCAACCTCTTGGCCCTAAGTGATTCTCCTGCCTCAGCCTCCCAAGTAGCTGGGACTATAGGTGCCAGCCACAACGCCTGGCTCATGTCTGATGTTTTAAGACTTAGTTGCACCACAGCTGAAAGGAAAGAAACAAATCAAACATAATTATAAAAGCACAAAAGTCATAAACTCCAAACATTAATATGGTTTCTAGCCTTCCAGGGGGAAAAAATTATTTTACTCCCCACCTGACCCTTACCTGAATCCAGTCTCTGAGGTAATATTGCTAGGGAAAGCATAGATTTTTTCTTCTTCAAGTACATCAGGTTGTGGTTTGGCTTTATTAAATTTTCGGATTTTCACTAAAATAATAAAGTCATTATTAGTAAGATCTAATTATGAAAAAAGTCTATTTATTCAATTAAACTATTAGCTGTTCTTATTAAAGTATTCAAGTTATTTCAACAACTACTACAGCCTGTATGAAGCCCCACAAAGATAGGAATTAGCATTATTTTGGTAATAGTGTTTACATGGATGCCCAAATTCAGTTCTCACAGCCACCCCAGAGGGCAGGTGTTCTGGTTACTCCACTAATGAGGAGAGTGAAGTCAGGGAAGTCAGTCCAGAGGCCAGGAACTTGAGCCAGGAAGCAGGACATCAGGATGGCGCCTGTGGCTTAGTGGGTAAGGCACCAGCCCCATACACCGAGGGTGGCGGGTTCAAACCTGGCCGTGGCCAAACAGCAAACAAAGAATAGCTGGGCGTCAGGTGGCACCTGTAGTCCCAGCTACTAAGGAGGTTGAGACAAGGGAATCGCCTAAGCCCAGGAGTTGGCAGTTACTGTGAGCTGTGTGACGTCATGGCACTCTACTGTGGGCAATAAAGTGAGATTCTGTCTCTCCAAAAAAAAAAAAAAAAAAAAAAGAATAGCCGGGTGCCGGGCAGCGCCTGTAGTCCCAGCTCCTCGGGAGGCTGAGGCAAGACAATCGCCTAAGTCCAAGAGGTGGAGGTTGCTGTGAGCTGTGATGCCACAGCACTCCACCAAGGGTGACAAAGTGAGAATCTGTCTCTGAAAAAAAAAAAAGCAGACGCAGGATATCAGAGCCCTGCTGTTGACACCACGCTGGTCCAGGGGAAAATACAGAAAATGTGTCTTCATTCCAAGAAAGTGTGAAAAGTGCCTTGGGTAGAAGCTTGCACAAAGAGCACAGCTGGCCTTACCAGGCAGTCCCTAACCCTGCAGGGAGTTCACAGAGGAGGAAGAGGATAAAGCTTCATCACACAGACGAGGAGAATGGAGAAGAAGGGTGTTTCAGGTGTGGGAAGTGCCTGAGCAAACACTACAGTCTGGAGAAGGTGTATGTGTACACGAGCGGGGGGGTATCTACAGCAGGTGAGGCTGGAAAGGTGGGCAGGGAACACATTTCGAGTGGCTGGTGTGTCACACAGGACATTTCAATTTTATCCTGAGAGCACTGGCAGCCACTGAAAGGATCTCACCATCATCCCTAAAGAGCAGGCTGGGTAGAGGCCACTCGTGATGCTGATGACAGGGACTAACTACGAACAAGCTCACCATGGAGAAAGGAGTGAGTCAGAGGACGGGGGGTGGGGGGGGTGACCTACAGCGTGCCTACTGCACCTACCCAAGTATGAGACGAGGGGTGCCACTCCAAGGCAATGGCAGTGACCATAGAGAAAGACAGATATGAGTGACAGACAGACTAAATAGGACCGATATGTGACTGACCATCAACCCTATCCAATCCTTAGAGGACAAGGTAAAAGGAAGGACCCAGGGTGTCACTAGGCTTCTTAGGTTCTGAGTGAACAGTGCTAACAGCTATGCTGTTAACCAAGTGGGGGGGGCGGGGGTAAGGTTTTATTTGCTTGTTTTTTTTTGTTTTTTGTTTTTCTGAGACAGAGTCTCACTATGTCACCCTGGGTAGAGTGCCGTGGCGTCACAGCTCACACCGACCTCAAACTCTTCGGCTTAAGCGATTCTTTCCTCAGCCTCCCAAGTAGCTGAGACTACAGGTGTCCCCCACACACACACACACACACTATGCCTGGCTATTTTTTGTTGCAGTTGTCACTGTTGTTTAGTTGGCTCAGGCTGGGTTCAAACAGATTCAGTGCATGTGGCTGGCACCCTAACCATTGTGCTACAGGCGCCAAGGGACAGGTTTTAAAAAAGGGAGAAATAGTGCCCAGCTCAGCTCTGACCTTGGTGCCCGAGGGACAGGTACTTGGGCACGTCACTGAGCAGATGATGATGTGACAGTCGGGGGGCTCTGCTCACTCAGGGGCCACCCACCAACGCATGGATAAGTAAATATGTGGAGTGAGAAGGGATGGGGGAAAGTAACAGCACGCTGAAATGCCCCAACACTACAGAGGAAGGGAAATCTGCTCAGAGGGAATGAGAATGAGCATTGAGAGAAGCAAGAGGTCGGCGGGAGCATTCAGTGTTAACTGGCACAAAGGCAAGGACATGCCGAGGGCCAGTAACTCTGGCAACATGGCAGCTCCTAACAACCTTCGTAGTGGTTTGGGATAAGGGGTGTCATAAACTGAATTATGTTCTCCCCAAATTCATATGTGGAAGCACTTGCCCTTACTGTGACTGTATTTGGATACAGGGTCTTTAAAGGGGAAATTAAAGTCAAATGAGGTCCTACGGGTGGGTCCCTAATTCAAGAGGACAGGTACCCTTGTAAGAGGCAGAGACACAGGGAAAGCCAGGCACAGAGAAAAGGCCAAGTGTGGGCACAGCGAGGAGACGGCCGTCTGCAAGCCAGGAAGAGAGGCTTGGGCAAGACCAGAGTGGCTGATTCTCCGAACTTGGACTTTCAGCCTCTAGAAAAGTGAGAAAATTAATTTCTGTTGTTTAAGCCACTTAGTCTGTAATAATTTTTTACGGCAGCCCTTGCAGACTGATACAAGAGGGAATAAGTCAGTGGAAAGAGGTAAGGACAGACAATGAAAGCTACTGTGCCCGACTCCTCAGGTCTGACAACTTGGACACAATACTTTGCATGTCTGGGTGACAGTCCTGGGGCTCTGCCCATCTGAATGATGACTGGGATATGGCTGCGATGAACAGTCTCTAGCACAGGTGGGGAGAAGCGGCACGGAATGAGCCACACCTACTCAATAAGACAGTGACCGCAACCCAGACGGCCACCTACATCCTCCAAATGAGCAGACGATTTAGCATGTCGGCTGGGGGAGGGGAGGCAGGTTAGGCCCTGGCACCAAATGTTCAAAAGTTCCACACGATATTTTCAAAATCTTTCCTAACAACTAATTCATGTATCATACAATTCACCCATCCAAAGTGTACATCCACAGGCCTTTCTATGACTAAAAATAAAATAAATTTAAAAGTAAAATGTACAGGGGCCGGGTGCAATGGCTCACACCTATAATCCTAGCACTCCGGGAGGCTGAGGCGGGTGGACTGCTTGAGCTCATGAGTTCTTGGGCAAAAGCAAGACTCTATCTCTACTAAAAATAAAAAAACAGAGGCAAGAGGATGTCTTGAGCCTGAGTTTGCGGTTGCCGTGAGCTATGACACTACAGCACTACGGTACAGCTGTGTACCCAGGGTCACAGCTTAAGACTCTGTCTCAAAAAATAAATAAATAAATAAAACACGAAATTGACCCCTCCCCCCTCCAAAAAAATGAATCAGTTCATTCAGGTCTCTTAAAAGCCTGCTCTACATAGTATTGTCCAGTGCAACTTTGTTATGCTTGGGACCTTAGGAGACTCAAAGTTTCTCTCTGTGAAGACTTTAAGCAAATTGAAGATCCAGTTTGCCACCATCCTTACAACTTTGCTTAGGCAGCAGGTGCCATGCTAGCTCTAAGCCAAACAGACCTGTGACTGTCTAGTCCTGCCACTTGCTGAGTTTATGGTCTCTGAGCCTCAATTTTTCTCCTTTGGAAGGCAGGAATGATAATGAGAGCTGCTTTGCAGGGGTCATTGTAAGTTCTAGAAATACATAAATTTCCTAGCACCATGTCTGGGTATTACTGTTAACATTCTTTATGGAGTTAGAACAAGTAGTTGAAAAAGGAAAAAAAAAGAAAACACAGTTATTTCCTCTGTATAACAATAAAACAGACATTTTCACTGAATTCGTCAATCAATTCTTTGGAGTGTATATAGAAACAGCCTTCATGAACACGTTTAAAGGACATCTCACGATGTGTTTCTGTAAATCTACTCCATTACTAATCTCTTGAATGCAGTTTACACTTCTTTCCATGTACCTTTACAGTTCATGCACTTGGATAATGCTGCACTTACAAAAAGCCATGTAAAGGTCTTATTAGCCAATAGCTACTCTGAAACTCTTGACATGCCAGCCTGTGTCGGGATATCGCTATTGTATTGAACTACTTGCCAGAAAATGGTCTTGGAATCTTACCAAGGACATCTATTCCTGATAGAATCTGCAATTTTAATAATAACTCAAGTCAATACAGTTTTAATAGGGTAAAAATCATTTTATCAAAGAAGCATGTATCTCTTGAGTGTCTATTCTTTGCAGGCTTGGCCAGGGCTGAGGTTACAAAGGAACACAGACCAGAAAGGGTCCTGCCTTATTAAACTTCCAGTCTAGAGCAGGGGTCAGGAAACTTTTTCTATAAAAGGACAGATAGAATACATATAAGGCCCTGTCGGCTCTATGAAAGCAGCCATAGGCAATATGTAAAGGAATAGGTATAGCTAGTTCCAATAAAACTTTATGAAAACAAGTGATAGCCTATAGTTTCCTGATTTCTGGTCTAGAGGGAGAGAAAAAAATTGCAGGTGTGTATACATACATGTATGAGTGTGCATAAGTTCAAGTGTGCCTTGAAGGGAAAGTCAAGGGTACTATGGATACACTGCTGGGAGCAGACCACCCTGGGGTTGAGGAAGGCTTCATTAAGATCGAAAGGAAGATTTTGAGCAGGTGAAGGAAAGGAAGAAGAGCTTTCTGCCAGGTATAAAGAACAACCTGGGAAAAGGTCCTGAGGTGGAAAGGGAGTGTCGCTTTTTGTCTGAACTAAGAGAAAGGCAGTGATTTCTGGAGCCCAGAATCATGGGACCCCCGGCAGAGCTGAGGCCAGAGAAGTCTTCAGCAGTTGAGCGTGCAGGGTAGAGGTCTGAAAGGTTGTGGTCTTTGTCCTAAGAGTAATAGAAACATGGCTAGATTCTTATTTTGTGGAGACTATTCTAGTTACAGAAGAACAAACTACACAGGGGGCAGCCTGGATATAGGGGTCTAGCTGGCAGGTCACCAGGGAGGGCAGGGTGAGGAGGAGGAGGATTGGACCAGGAAGACAAGAGTGGAGTGGAGTGGAGTGGAAAGAAAGGTGTATTTAAAAGGCAAAACCAAAGCAGAGAGAGTTTGGCCAGAAAGGCAGAAGGAACAGTGGAGCTCCCAGCGGAGGAGGAAAGGCTCAGGTCCCTGTGTAGCCCTCCCTCGAGGTCACTGAACCCCAGCCCTGCTGGCACATGCTAGATGTTCTCCTATGTTTTTTGGCAACACCCAGGCTTTGTGAGACACGGGGTACTATGTACATTTATAGATAAAGAAATTGAAGCTCAGAGAGGTCCTGTGACTTGCCTGAGGTCACCCAGCTCATAAATGATGGAGCTAGTAAGTTGAATCCCTTTCCGCTGGCTCTCAACATAGAGTTCTGGCCTACTCCACAGCTGACCCTGGTGCTGGTTGGAGGCTTCTGTTCTCCTGGCCTGGGGTCTAAGAAGCCTCTCCATTCTGTTTGGGAGGGCCCTTCACTTTCAGGTGTCTCTAGCATGGCCCTGGGTTCTGCATTTCTGACACTACCTCCTCTCCTAATACAAAGGATTTGTTTTTTTCCTCCATCTGCACCTCCAGCTGAACCCAGCACAGTTTATGAAGCCCCTTCCTTCCCTTCCTTCCTTTCTTTCTTTCTTTCTTCCTTTTTTGAGACAGAGTCTTAGTATGTTGCCTTCGGTAGAGTGCCATGGCATCACAGCTCACAGAAACCTCCAACTCTTGGGCTTAAGCAATTCTCTTACCTCAGCCTCCCATGTAGCTGGGACTATAGGTGCCTGCCACAATGCCCAGCTGTTTGTTGGTTGTAGTTGTCATGTTGTTTGGCAGGCCCGGGTTGGGTTCAAACCTGCCAGCTCTGGGGTATGTGGTTGGCACTCAGGCCACTAAGCTACTGGTGCCAAAAATATGGAGCCCTTTTCTATTCTGTTTGTTAAGTTATGTGACCTGATACTACCCAAGCCCATGAGATTAAGTTCTCAGGATACCCATTCTGCAGCTGAGAACACTGAGGCATAGCAATGCCTGTGGCTTGGCCATCACTTGAATTTTCTTGCTAGAAACATCTATGGCTAACCTTCCACAAGCTGTCCCTCCAGAAGTACAGTCTCAGGGCTCTCAAGACTCCAGCTGTTCCCCTACTTGGCCATCTTCTAGAAAGGCAGCGGGGCCTCACTGAGGGGGGGTGAAGGGCCTGCCAGAGTTGGCTGGGCTGTGAGACAGTTGGAGGCTACAGGAACAGAGCTGTGATCCAAGCTCCAGAGGTGTCTTCAGCGTTGTTGAGCCGCCTCTTGGCCATGCCACCTGCCTCTCAGAGCTGTGACCTCATCTGTGAAGAGGGCTTGTTAGCTTGCAAATAGCTGATGCACAGTGGGTGCTAAGTAAACATTACCTTCCAACCTTCTCTTCTGCCGCAGGAGACTGTTTCCCACTGGTCTCTCTCCCCTGGGTTCCGGGTGGGTAGGTAACCCACAGGGAGCAGCCATGAGGGTCCTGGCAACCAGCCTGCTCGCAACAAGGCCTCTGCAGTTTTAGAACTCGCTCCATTCTGTGGTCAGCAGCCGCTGCACTGCCTCTCTACCTCCCGCCTTTCCTGGTCTGACTTGCTTGTGCAACGCCCCCCACCCCACTCCCTCCCTCCCTTTTCCCTCGAGGTCTCTGGTGTCAGTATGTCAGGCTCTGTCTGTCCACCCACTCCCTACTGCCCTTGTCCATCTCTAGCTTCTGAGGTTTTCTTCTGTGTCTCAGACTTTCTCCCTGGGTGGTGTGTGATATGAGTGGCTGTGTACATGGGCGAACCCCGGTGTACATGTCTGTGTGTGTGTGCCTGTCCCCCGCTGCTGCCAGGTCCCCTTTTCTTTTTCCCAAGTCAGGAGGCCAAGCCCGCGAGCAGGGCTGGGATGAGATCATGTAGCAAGAGAGCTTGGATTGGGGCTTTGTCAGGGGAACTGGCGGCGAGCCGGCCGTGGAGCAGGAGAGTGTGTGTGTGTGTCTGTGAGCGCGCGCGTGTGTCCTAAGCGAGCGCGGGAGGGAGTGCATGCAGCCACTGCAGCACCGCCAGTCAGGCGGCTCCACGCGGCCCAGCCGCCCAGCCCCCAGCTCTTTGTTCTGGCGCAGCCTTTAGCCTCGGTGGTGCGCGCACACAGGAGCACGCGCACGAACGCAGGCAGGCCCTTCCTCCTCCCTAGGCTCCCTCCCCCGTGTCAGTAGGAAAGGTCACCCGCCCAGCTGGGCACCTTGGTGCTCCCCTGGCTGTACCCCAGGCCATAGCGTGCCCCCGCCCCCACCAGTCGCGCCAGCCCTTAGTGTTTTGGCAGGCAGCAGGGAGAAGTCAGACAAGTCAGCCTCCTCGGCACCAAGTGGCCCCACGCCTGCTGGAGATGGGGGCACCAGGCAGTCACCATGTCGAGGTCCTGGAGAGCCTTCTGCATGCCTCAGCGATAGTCCAGGCTTGAAGAAATCCGTGTCTCCTCAGCTGACCCCATGAGCAGCAGTAGCACCCGTTAAAATAATAGGCTAGGGAATGTGGGGCCCAGGCCCCGGTGAAGGGGAGGACCTGCCCCGAGTTCCAGGAGGCAGGAGCAGAAACAGGAGAGCCTGAGGGGCCGACTATTTTCCTCCTGCCCTTCCTGACCCCCTCAGGTGGCCCAGTGATGGGTGCACTCCTATCTGGATGCTCTTTTTTTTTTTTTTTTTGTAGAGACAGAGTCTCACTTTATCGCCCTCAGTAGAGTGCCATGGAGTCACACAGCTCACAGCAACCTCCAACTCCTGGGCTTAGGCGATTCTCTTGCCTCAGCCTCCCCAGTAGCTGGGACTACAGGTGCCCGGCTATTTTTCTGTTTTGCAGTTCAGCTAGGAGCCGGGTTTGAACCTGGCACCTTCTATATGGGGCCAGCGCCCCACTGGCTGAGCCACAGGCGCCGCCCCACCTGGATGCTCTTGACAGAGTCAACTGTTCAGGGAGCAGTGGGTGCAGTGACTTCCCCAGAGCTGCCTAAGCAAGGCCTCTAGCAGGCATTTGGAGAAGGGACCCGGGTGCTTGGGAGAGTGGTCAGGGATAGAAGAGACAGTTTCTGCCCTTACTGAGGAAGAGGTCAGCCTTCCTAAGGGATGCGTGGAAGGTGCTTGTCAGAGCACACAGACTGGCTGCAGACGTCTGAGGTCCACTGCTCAGTGTTTTTTTTTTTTTAAATGCCTATCAGTTGCAAACATTTTCTCCGTGGGAAATTCGTACTATGGAGTCAAATACCTGACATCCTTTAGGAATCTTGGACCTACATCCTCACAAGAGGCTGGGCAGCTAACCCTTTGGACAAATGCTGTGCCCTTCCCCTGCCTCCCTCCTGTTGTACACCCATTTCCTTTCCCACAGTTGAAAGCCAGCCTTGTGGTGTGTGTTTTTCACCTACCATCTCAACACAGCAGCGTGAGCCCCTGGATGCAAGCAAAGTGGATCACTTGCTTTGTGTCCACACGTATCTGCTCAGTCTGGTTTTCCTGATGTGCTGACAGTCCCCAGGGAACCTACAGCCATAGGAAGGGTCAGCAGATCACAGAAGAGGGACTAAGGAAGTCCCTGGTTCCCCAGCCAGTCTGGAAGGGAAAGAATTAGGAATGTGATGGGCCCCTGCCTCCCCTCTCTGCCTGTGGTCTCCAGCCCATAGAGGAGAGGGATTAGGGAGAGGTTGGGTCCCAGGGGGCTTCTGTAGCTGACCCTAGGGGCCCTGGAGTGAGTGTTCCTCCTTTGTCAGAGACCAATCAGGTCATTTCTACCTCTTCTATTCAGGACTCCTTAAGCTAGGGGGACAGGTCATAAACCATTGTTTCTCTCTGTCTTTGAAAACAGGCCTTCTTGCTCCCACCTGGCTGAATGGAGGATTCTCAGACCCCACAGTAGTGGGGACATTCCTGTCTCTGTCTTGGTGGCTTGACTGATATCTCCACCTTCACGCCTTTCCCAGGGCCGCTCTCCACCCATCTTTCCCTCTGCCAGCCCCAGAGCATGCAGCCGCCTTCCCGTCACCAGGGAGGACAAATGGCCTCATTCAGGGACACCCTGCCAGAGCTGTCTCTCTAAGACAAAGCTGTGCGCAGCTCTGCGTGAAAAACGGCTCACAGGCGCCCAGCGAGCAGGCAGGATTGGAGGGTGCAAATTGCAGGGGATTTGTTAAACGGCTGCCAGCTCCCCAGAGACAGCGGGCAGGCGGGCCCTTGCCCTTGAAATACCAGGCTGCCTGGCAGGCTGGGGCACCTTTTCAAGGCCAGGGACAGACTTCCTCTTGGACACCAGCCCCCACCCCCACGTCTGAGCTCAGCAGAGCTGGGATGTGGGGGAGGGACCTGGCTTCCTTCCTCCTGCTGGGCTGTCTCCACTGCTACAGGTCAGTTCCCCCTAGAGAGGGTTCTGGCTTTCATCACCAGGGCCCTGAGGACTGACCACCCACCTCCTGCCTATTCACTGCTGTGGGAGAGGCCTTTGGGTCCCTTGTCAGCATGCCCATTTGTAGAGGAAGAAATTGGGGTTCTAGGAAAGAAGAGAGAGACCTAGGTCTTGTGGCTGTGGTGCTGGAAGCAGGATTTGCTCAGATCTAGAGCACATGGAACCACTAGCCTCTGAGTGACCCCCAAGAAGTGAGTTGTCCTGGGCCAGTGACCCCAGGCTTCCTTCCCCTCCCCCAGCTCCCCAAGGGATGAAGCTTGGATTTGGTGCCTCACTGTGCTCTTAGAGAAAAGGGACAGTGGGAGGAACCCATATTGGGGGGAGGGGTAGCTGCGATGGTCTCTGGGGTGCCAGGAGAGAGCAATGGGGAAGGAGCTGTGCCACGGCTAGACTGAGAGGGCAGTAGTGGACACAGCTTCCCTGCCCAGGAAAAGGGGGCTGAGTATTTCAATGACTACAGCCATTAAAAACAAGGTCTTCAAAGAATTACTTCTATGTGGAAATGCTTATGACATAATATTAATTTTTAGAAGGTAATAAAGTAGTATATACTCACTATGGTCCCAACCAGGTACAGAAACAAAACACACATATATTTAGGCACAGAAAACAGAAAGGATATACCACAATGTCAACTTGCAAGTGATGGCTCTGTCTGAATGGGCATGTGTGTGGCAGTTTGCCTCGTTTCCCACATTTTCTGCAGGGTACACGTGTATTCTGTTTTTAGACAGAAGCTGCAATGGTTCTTGAGGCTTTCTTGTGGGTTTCTTCAGAGTTGAGTTGGGTTTGGCAGGGATGGGATGAGACAAGAGAACTCTCTGCTCCTGGCTGGCTCAGTGGTTTCCCTGGCACGGCCCTCTCAGGTTCCCCGAGAGCCCCAGGGACAGGCCTCTGCGTGTTGCGAGGCTACTCTACCTGTCTCCATCTCATCTGTGGGATTAGCTCATCCTTGCCTGTCCCCTCACACACAATGCTGAGGTGTGCAAGGACGCCCTGAGCCCAGCCAGTGGGCATCTGCTTTCTGGGACTGTCCAAAATAAGAGAGGACTCTAGGGGGTGGATCTCTCTAAAAATCAGCCTGCTTGTCTCTATAGAGAGCTCTATATGTGGGCTAGAGAGACCCTAGCAGCCCAAGTCCAGACCCCCACCTGGGAAAACACACACATGCACATCCCCCAGCACCTGATGGGGACAGAGGATCTTCTAAGTGAGCAGGAGCTGTGGCTGTGGGAGGCATTGCAGCCAGATGCTGTGTGTCCAAGCTCAGGTTAGTGCACAGTATACGTCATGTCTTCAGCAGGATCCCAGAAAACACCAATAGAGAAGTGGGAGGAATGAGGTGGGGAAGGGAAGGCAGTCAAGGAAAAAAGTTTTGGTCAAGTACATTACCTGCTGTGGGCACTTAGGGCTCAGTCCTGCAGCTGGAACATGACCCTCAGCTGCCTGACAGGTGAGGAGTAGATGGAAGATTTTCCCCACCATCTTTCCACCATTACTGGTTGAGAGCTGCTTGGGGTAGGCATCAGGGTAGACAAACCCTTGCAGGACTTAGCTGTGCAGGAGGTCAAAAACTGCCCAGGCAGAGTCTGGGTGCACACAGTAAGTAGAGGGTAGGCTGGGCGTGGTGTAATCCTAGCACTCTGGGAGGCCAAATGTAGATTGCCTGAGGTCACGAGTTTGAGACTGGACTGAGCCAGAACAATATCTCATCTCTAAAAATAGCCAGGCATTGTGGTGGGCACCTGTAGTCCCAGCTACTTGGGAGGCAGAGGCAAGAGAATCATTTGAGCCCAAGCTCTGCGGTAGCTGTGAATTGTGACACCACAACACTCTACTGGGGGCAAGAAACTGAGGCTCTGTCTCCAAAAAAAAGAAAGAAAAGCAGAGGGTGCACAGAGGTGGCACCCCTGGTGCCCACAACAACAAGGTGCTTTCCATGTGTCAGTCACGGCCATCCCATTGTCATCTCTGCCATATCTCAGTTCCACTCATGTTATGATTGTATTCTTAGTATTTTTAAAAGGAAAATTTCTGTGATCGTCGTAAATAGCAGGTCAGAAACTGCCCCTTGCCCCATTCAGAAATTGCCAAAATAAAGACAATGGAAATCATGCCCTGTCTCCAAGGTCAACTACCGGTACCTGCCCAACAGCTGGAGCCTGGGCCTGTTCTCTGCCAGTTAAAAAGGGAGGTGAGGGGTTTTAGGAAAGGGTTAAAGACCTGTAAGCACCACACTGAAACTCTACTCTTAGAAATACAACATGCCAGAGACAGGAAGACAGTGGATGTTGCAATGGCTTACATCATACTGGGACCCGTGACCACCTAAGCCTTCCTGTGGGCTGCATCACCTACTCCACATTTGAGGATGCTCTAGGCAAAGAACACAGTCCTGGTGAGGAACCAGGGGCCTGGGATAAGACAACCCTGCCCAGCATTCGGTTCTTCTTCAGTCTGATATACTTACACCGTTTCTGTCCCTTCATGGCTACAGGAAGAATAATGAGGCCATGGTGTGAGGATGCCTCTCAAAGTCAAAAGTACTTAAAGTGGAATTTTAAGGGCAAGGAATGATTGGCTTCTTGCACCAGGCCTGCCCCACACTGAGCACAGGACCTACAAACACGCATAAGTGCAAAACACTCCCTGGTCTTGTGGTATGGAATAAATGAGCAGTCACATTCTGTGCGTAAGAGATGACAGCAGTCCTGCACCTCCCACAGCCCTAAGAAACTCTAAGGTGAGATCATTCCCATTCCGAGAAAGAAGCTGAGGCTCTGAGAGGTAGGGAAGAGGTCTCAGCCAGTGCAGAAGTGAAACTAGAGCCCTACCAAGGCCATCCCTGCTTCTCTGCAGGTTGCCAGGGAAGCAGTGGTGTCCCTAAAGAGCTGGACCAGCATCTCTGAAGATATAGGGCCACAGAGTTGCCACTCTACCGGCCCCATGGTTATCACTGTGCAAGCACAGAGCTGTCTTTCTGAGCCATCCTGCATCTACCTTCAATTGCCCAATCCAAAGATGCATCTAGAACAGAGGTGCCCAAACAATGCCCCCACCACTGTTCCAGGGTGCCCTAGGATGCCATGGCATCTGAGAAATTAATAAAGCCATCGGCAGCAATTAATTCTGCAGAGGAAAGAGCCAGGTAAGAGGATTAAGGAAGCCAGAGCTTTGGTTTTAAGATGGAGCTTAGCAGACTTGCCCCCAGAGGAGGGATTTCAGGGGATTCGAGGGTGTCAGAGTGAAATAGAGCAAGGCCATTTGGCAGAAGGTGGGTAGGTTGTGAAACTTTTTTAGCAAGTACTGCAAGCCACAGCCTTGTAAATACCTTCTGGGTTAGACAGACAGGCAGGGATTAACGATGGTGCGGGTATCATCGGTCTTTTCTATTTAGATGTACAGGGCCAGGGCAAGTCAGGAAAGGGTGTCCGGATTTAAAAAAAGAGCTAATTTCTAGCCCCTTTCAATCATGATACAGCCAATGTGTGGTCAGCATTTTCTCTCTAATAGACACTGCATTGCGTATCTATGAACTCACCTATGCCATGTGATCCAAGGTACTCACAGCTGCCCCTTTTTCACAGGTGAGGAAACAGATTTAGAAAGATTCGGCAATTTGACCAGGGCTACCTGGCCAAAAAGAGCAAAATGTGTGATTCAAACAAGAATATCTGACCACAGAGCCATCAACTACTCCCTGCTCTCTATGAACAGGTTAAAATGGAGTTGTGGGAGAGGCAGGTTAATGACTCAAGAGCTGTCAAGATCACCTACACGGCTTGCATTGTAGAGGTATTAAGTATTTGACAATGATTTGTCCTTGGTAAGTTAAGCACACTCCCATCTTTGAGCTCATTCAGCACTCACAGTCCCATGTATGATGAGTAGCAGAGAGCCTGTTTAGACCCAATTTCAAATGTTTTCCCCAGAAACTATTGAGCTGTTTCATACAGAAGAGTAGTGGTTAAAAGCACGGACTCTAGAGCAGCCTGTCTGTGAATCTCACTTAGCACTCAACTCTTCAGCTGAGTGACCTTGGAAGAGTCACTGAACTTTTCTGTGCCATGGTTTCCTCATTTGATAAAAGGAGGCCATAATAATGCCTACACCTTAGGCATTAAGTGAGTTAACATATATAACAGTGCCTGGCACAGGGCATGTATGTAGCAAGTGCTGTATGTGTGTTAGCAATTTTATTCCAGTATATTGACATCCAGACTCTCTTGGGATGCCTCTCCATGCCTAGAGGTAGCATAGAACCCAGAATCTGGAAAATATGGAACTTGTATGTGTAGATAGGGCCAATGTAAATACCAGCCACATCACCCCCAAAGAGGTAGGAGATGAGTAGGAACCTGTTAACTTGTGTAGGTTAAGAACAGAGGTTTAAATAGGCTCTCCAAGACAGTTGAAGTTTAGATGGGGTTAAGAACACATCTCCCTTCCCCCTAAGAAGAAGCTGAGTCCCATGGGGGAGACAGGCATCCTGCTGGGTGGACAGTGGAGAGCTGGCTGAGAAAGGCTAAAGAGGGTTCATGGCACCCTGTCTGGGTCCCAGGCAAGGGAAGTTTGAGGACCTCTGTCTCATTAAGTCTTCCCAGGAACTCTTCCCAAAATTCTTTTTGCAGTTTTTGTCCTGGGCCCGGTTGAACCCACCACCTCTGGTATATGAGGCCAGCGCCCTACTCCTTTAAGCCACAGCCCCCCCACCCCAAATTCTTTAAAGATTGGTAGGAGGGGCGAGGTGCAGTGACTCACACCTGATCCTAGCACTCTAGGAGGCTGAGGTGGGTGGATCACTTGCATTCAGGAGTTTGAGACCAGCTTAAGCAAGAGTGAGACCCTGTCTCTACTAAAAATAGAAAAACTTGCTGGACATTGTGGTGGGCTCCTGTAGTCCCACCTACTTGGGAGTCTGAGTCAAGAGGATCTCTTGAGCCCAAGAGACTGAAGTTGCTATGAGCTATAACAGCATGGTGCTGTACCCAGGGTAACAGGGTCAGTCTCAAGAAAAAAAAGATGGGTAGAAGGAAAAGAAGTAACTTACAAAGTATTGAGCTCCTGGTTCACACCAGGCACTACTATGCTGGATTGTTTAATAAACCTCACTGATCCGGGCAGCACTTGTGGCTCAAGGAGTAGGGTGCCAGCCCCATGTAGGAGGGGTGACAGGTTCAAGCCTGGCCCTGGCCAAAACGGCAAAACAAATAAATAAACAAACTTCACTAATCCTCATGACAACCCATTCCACAACTGATACACACAGAGATTTACTCATTTGCCCAAAGTAGCTCGAATCCTTTGTGTCGAGAGGTAAGGATGACTGGATATATGGCTCTGGATGGATGGATGTTTAGATCCTTGACTCTGAAGAGAAAAAGAAAGAAAAGCAAGAGAATGGGGAGGAGGGTTGTGGGCCTGGGCCCGCTTCAGCTGCTAGGACAGTGCTCCTTTTGCTCCTCCTCCCTCCCTGCAATCAGATTCATTGTGAGTGTGCCCCATATCTGTCCCCAGGGCCATCTGGCATATGGGGGCAGGGAGGAAGGCCAAGCCAAAAGATTCCTGTCCTCTTAGCCCCAGGTGTGGTGCCAGGTCAGAGTGAAGGCATGGGGGCACTAGACCTGGAAATGGGGGTCTCCTCCAGCCCCTCATCACTTCCACCTTAGAGTCAGGGGCAGCTAGCTTCTGGGATAGGGCTGATCTTAGGACAGGTAGAGCCCAGGCCTGGAAACCAGAGTCAGTGGTAGCCTAAAGAAGGGTATGGGTGGCTGGCGCCTGTGGCTCAGCGAGTAGGGCGCTGGCCCCATATACTGAAGGTGGTGGGTTCAAACCCAGCCCCGGCCGAACTGGAAAACAAAAAAAAATAGCCAGGCGTTGTGGCGGGCACTATAGTCCCAGCTACTCAGGAGGCTGAGGCAAGAGGATCACCTAAGCCCAGGAGTTGAAGGTGGCTGTGAGCTGTGACGCCACAGCACTCTACTGAGGGTGATAAAGTGAGACTGTCTCTACAAAAAAAAAAAAAAAAAGAAGGGTTTCAAGCTCAGTCTTCAGGATCAGGCTGACGTGGGCTCAGCTCAGTTCTACCACTTCCATGCTATATGTGACTCTGGCCTCATCTCCCACCTCTTAGGAGAAGGTGGGCACTAACTACATAACACAAACCGTCACAACGGCTTCACACATGATAGTTCTGATTATGAAGCCTTGCTTTGTAGTTCAGGCTCCGAAACCTACTTGCCATGTGACTGTGCAAACCACTTCACTTCTCTTAGCTTGGGGTCCAGCAGATCTAGAATCCAGGTCTCTTGGCTAGAGCAGCAGCAATCCTGTTTCCATGGCAACCCAGTAGTCTCTCAAGGGACCATCTGGATCGCATCACCCAGGCAAGGTGCTGCCCAGGCAACCAGGTGTTTGTGTTTTTCAGTGGAAGCTCTGCAAAGTGGTAATTCCCCTCACTGGGGACAGGGCGGTGGCCAGGCAGGTGGCTGGAGGGAATTGGAGCTTCCTTGGCCTTGCTAACTAGCTGCCTTTGCTGTTCCTGGGCCCAGACAGAAACAAAACCCAAAGCATTCCTTGAAGGGTTATTAACACTTGCTTCATTATATTCTGAGGAACATTTTCTGGCTTGTTGGGGCTGGCCAGGTGGAAAACACTGCCTGGGGCTGGATTCCTATAGGGAATTCCAAAGGACCCAGTCTCACCTGTTTGGGATGAAGAGACACTATTGTCTTTGGCAGGAAACTGGAATTACTGGGGAGAAACATTAGGAGTCTGCCTCTCAAACAGGCACATAATTAGAATGACGGCAGACGCTCAGGGCACAGAATGAGCTAAATTCATCCCTTTGACATAAGTGCATGGGTACCTATTAGTGCAGACTGTGCAATGGGCACTTAAGTAACTCTCAAGAGGGTCCTGTGCTCTCGGGGAGCTCACCAACACAGACCCAGACCCAGCAGACATGGCTTCAACAGACCCCTGTTGCAGAGTGGGGAAGCAGAGAAGGGGTGATTGAGATGTCCCGGGGACCAGCCATTGCTAGGAAGAAGTTTCCAACCTAGACTGGGTTGGGACAGTGAGGGACAGTCCAGGGATAGCCGTCTGCCATCAGTCTACATAGCTGAACTCGTGGGCTCTTAGAACAGCCTACAACAGAGAGCTTCTGTCCTCTTATTACAGGTGAGGAGACTAAGGTTCAGAGAGAGTAAGTCCCAGGGTTGCACAGGTGGGGAGGGCCAGGCTGAGGGTGCACGGTGGGGTGGGAGTCTGCCTTTCAAACAGGCACGTACTCAGAAAGAAGACAGAAATTGAGAACTGGGTGTGCATCCTGTGAGGGATGCTAGCCTCCTGTGTTGCTTGTCCCAGGAGGCTCAGTCGATCTCTTTCTTTCTATTTCCTTCTCCTCCTACCTCTGTCCTCTCTTTCCCCTTCTCCTTATCTCTTTTCTCCTTCTCTTCCTCTCTTCCGTTCCTTCCCTTTGTCGCTCCCCTTTCCCTTGGGACCACTGGCTACTGCTCAGCTCTGCCCAGGAGCCACCTACCACCCCTTGGTCTAGGCCATGAGACCACTGTCCATAGGCTCAGTGTCCATGGGCACACTGCCCTGTCCTAGCCTGGACTACCCCCCAAAATGCCTGCTGCTCTGTGGCCCCAGCCCACCGGGCACCCTCAGCCAAGGCACTGACATCCCTGCCTATATTCCCATTTTCCCATTTCCTCCAGGCCCTGTGTGGTCTTGAGTCCACTCTCAGATGTGTGTCCCAGATGTTTAGAATCACTTCCTGCCAATTAAGTGTCTGCTGGGAGGTGAGGGGCCTGCCTGTGTGCAGGGCCCATGTCTGTGCAAAAGGGGCTTAGAAGAGAGAAAGTGGGAACCCGCCCTCCCCAAGCACAGACAGCGGGAAATTGAGCTCTCTGGGGAAGTCAACACTGTGAAGTGTGGTGGAGATGCCCATGTGCTTGCTCATGCGGTTGTGTGGCAGTGTGAGGAAGCACGGGCACCACCTCCGTGATCTCCAAGGAGAGTTTCTCATGCCCACCCCCTGGAGACAGGGCCTCTGTGTCTGGTTCTCCCACTCCAAATGGAAAGAGAGCAGTGGGAGGAGAAAAACAAAAGAAGAGGGAAAAGGGGCTGTCTCTCTACAGAAGGAGGGACTAGGGGTGCTGAGGTGGCCACATGAATCAAGGGTCAAGGTCCAGGTCTCCTCCGAGCGCACTGGTCTCCAGATTTTAGGCCAAGGCTAGGTTTCAGGGTTATTGTCCCAGGGTTCCTGCTTATGTGGAAAGGGCCTCCATAGCTCAGTGTCAGATACACACGTCCACACAGCCAGGCAGGTGACAGAAAGACTGCATCTTAACTGAAGATAAAGTAGTGGGTCAGGAGGGTCAGAGCACCCAGCTCCCACCACGGGGACAAGCCACTGTACAGGCGCCCCCAGAGCTGCCAGCTCCTGAATCTGCAGGAAATCTGATGTTCTGATGTTTTTAATGTTGTCAGCCACTTCTTTCAGGCTCTGTGCTAATCCAGTGTAGCTCTTAGGTGGCCAGGGGAGGCATTGGACTGGTACGTTTGGGGGATAAGGTGGGGACAGATGGGAAGAGGAGGTTGAGTTTGTAGAAAATTTTGTGAAGGTTGGCTGCCCTAAGCTTGCCTCCTGCTTGCCTGCTTTTGAGCTGTGTGTCTTTACGGAACTCATCTACCCTCTCTGAGCTTTGGTTATTACAGCAGGAAATGGGGCTGACCATACTCCCTCCCAGAGTTATTTGTGTTGAGGATTACATGGAATGATATGGGGAAAGCTGTGCCCTGTGCGTAATGAAAACTCAGTGTCTGCTTGTCACATTCCACTGACTGAGATAGAATAGGTGGGTGGATAATTACCCCCCCCCAAAAAAAAATCACTTCTGAGAGAAAGAAGGCTCTAATGGTAAGGAGGATTCTGTGGGTTGGACAGGAAAGAGGAAGCAGGAGGACAGTGCCGTTTTGGAGATCACTAGGTATGTAATAAGTCCTAAGATTACTGGTAACAGTATTGTGTTGTTGTTACTGTTACTCTCCAACACAAATATCAGAGGGCTTTTCAGGTCACCTGGCCCAACCCCCTATTTTTATCTGAGAAGAAACTGGCACAGAAAGGGGGTACAGTCTTTCCAGCATCCCTCATCATACCAGGGGCAAGGCTGGCTCAATATAATGCTTATCACTGATATTCTTCCTGTTACTTGCTACTGGTACTGTTATTCCTATTGCTGCTGTTGCTATTACTGCCACTGGCTTATAACTTCAAATACTATCATTATTCTGCTACTACTCCCAATCAGTTAAGAAGTTAACTTTTGTTGAGTCCTTATGGCACTCCAGACACTGGGCCAAGTTTAGCACAGACATCCTCTCCTTTCATCTTTATGAAGATATTAAGAAGCAGCTGAGGCTCAAAGGGGTCAGTTACTTGCTGTAAGCCACCGCAAGTGGCAGGGCTTGAATTGAGACCTGGCACACCTGGGTTTGGTCAGACCAGAGGAGGCCTGCCGAAGCCCCTGGTGTGTGGAGCCTGGAGCAGAACTGCCTGGAAGCAGCCCAGCAGGTGGCCTCCTGTTTGGAGGGATCTCAGCATCTCTGTTCTGCCTTGCATTGTGAGACTTGAAATTCCCCTGTTGAACTCTCTTTGTTGGATGAGAATACTTTTCTCTTTGTTAGTCTAGTTCATTTTCTCTGCCACCTGACCATAGCAGGACAGAGGGTGGGGCAGTGAGGCCAGGTCCAGCCCCAGGAAGTTCCAGCTTTCTTGGCAAGCTGGTGCCCCCAGGCCTGGCCCTTCACCTCCCGATGGTAAGATCTTGTATCTGAAGCTCCCAGCTCAAAGCTTTGCAAAGAGTGGATCTCTCCTGCCTTTGTGTCTGGGAGGTTAGTAGGCAGAGGTAGGGTGTGTCAGTGTCACTAAAATATCACCACAACTCTGAGGGGACCATGGCAAAAGCTGAAATATGACTCTGTTACAATGAGGTGTCCAGGTCACCTTTGGTTGGCCAGAAACCAACATAGTATCTGGAAAGATTTAGAATTTAGATTCGAAAGGTTATTCAACCTTCCATTCGGCAAGCATTTATTGAACACCATTGTGTCTCAGGCCCTATGCTGGGCACCTGGATGTAATGTGAGTGAGGTAGGCATCATCTTTGCCCTGTAGGAGGTCGACGTTCCGTGGGGAGGACAGATTCTCCAAAAAGGCAATCTCTATGACAGTGATGTAATGGTCCTCGACATGGTGGAGGAAGCCTTGAACCTGGGAGCTTAGAGAAGGCTTTCCTTTGCCAGGAGGCTCCAAAAGGCAAAACTGCCCAAAGATGAGGGCAGTGAAGGGCATGCTAGGTAGATGGGAAGAGCACATGGAAAGGCTCCGGGTACAGAAGGAAGGTGGGTTCAAATCCCCTCTCTACTTCTCCTGACTTGGTGTCCCTGTCCAAGATGCATCACTTTGAGCCTCTGTTTCCACTTCTGTAGAATGGGAATAGCACCACCTGCTCCCAGGATTCCAGGCATCCAATAGATTAAGGGACAGAAAGATGCTGGTGCCTCGGACTTGTTGCACGATTGCCTGGGGAATCCAGGATCTGCCTCTTGGCTTCCAACCACCCCCGGAATCAGGGCCTCTGTCAGTACTAGTTGTTCCTCGGTGCAATTAGGTAATTAGGCCAAATTCAATTACACAGCACACTCCCAGGTCTGTCTGGGGCCCTCAGGGGACATGGGCCCCCCTTGCTGAGGGGGTGCAGCAGGAGCACTGGCTTGGTTCTCAGGGCTGCTCCTCCCTACCAAGCTTCCTAGAACATTGCTTGTGGCACTTCTGGGGAAACTGAGGCAGGGAGAGGCAGCATTGCTTGTCCCTTACCTTAATCTACTCAGGGTGATATAAGAAAATACTGGGTAAGTCTATAAACAAATTTATTGCTCACAGTTCCAGAGGCAAGATCAAGGCACCTGGGCAGCGCCTGTGGCTCAAAGGAGTAGGGCACCGGCCCCATATGCCAGAGGTGGTGGGTTCAAGCCCAGCCCTGACCAGTAACCGCAAAGAAACAAAAAAAAACAAAAAGAGATCAAGGCACCCGCAGATTCATTGTCCAGTGGGAGCTCATTCCTGGTAGATGGCATTTCTTGCTTCATCCTTACATAGCAGAAGGGGCAAAAGGACTTCTTCAAGCATCAAGCATCTTTTGTAATCTTTTACTAATCTCATTTATGAGGGTAGAGCCCTCACGATCAATTCACCTGCCAAGTCCCCTTGTCTTAATACCATCACCGCAGTATGAGATTTCAAGACATAAATTTTGGAGGGACACAAACATTCAGCCCATAGTGGCCCCAAAACATAGCATCCCAGAGTTGAGATCCCCACAGCTGATCTTTTTCCCTCTGTGAGTGTCCTAAACCAGCTTCTGGCTTGCCCTCCCTTTCAAATTCCTCAGGGAGTTTTGTCTCCTTATATCCCTGGAAAAGCCTAAATATTGGTGGGTAGGTGGGAGTGGGAAGCTCGGCTTCCCTGCTACCCCTGGATTAGTAGTAGTTTCCCCCTCTAGATGTAAGCTGGCACCCAGCTATAGCCCAGCACTTTTATTGTCAGTGCATCTTTGAAGATAAGAAGGTCTCCAGTAAAGTGGGGCAAACCAAGGTTTATATATGCCTTTAAGGGACTTGCCAGGGGCATCAGACAAGACCAGCCCAGGTTGGCCAGGAATGGCAGCTCATACCTGTAATCCTAGTAATCCTCTGGGAGGCTGAAGTGGAAGGATTACTTGAGGTCGGGATTTTGAGACTAGCTAACTATCTCTGCTAAAAATAGAAAAATGAACTGGGCATTGTGGGTGCCAGTAGTCCAGGCTACTTAGAAGACCGAGGCAGGAGGATTGTTACAGCCCAGGAGTTTAAGGTTCTAGTGAGCTATGATGACATCACTATACTGTACTCTGCTCTTTCTCAAAAATAAAGGCAAGAGAATCACTCGAGCCCAAGAGTTCGAGGTTGCTGTGAGCTGTGACACCACAGCACTCTATTTAGGGCAACATAGTGAGACTCTGTCTCAGAAAATAAATAAATAAATAAATAAACAAACAAAAAAGAGCAGCCCAGGTAAAGGGCAGCAGATGAGCCCTCCAGGAGACAAGTTGTAGTACTTCCAGGGACCACATCATTCAAGGCCTTGAATGCCAATATAAGGAGCTTGAACTTGAACTTGATTCTGATAGCACTGGGGAGCCATGGAAGATATTAGACAAGGGAGCAATATGGTCAGATTTGCCTTTTAGAAAACTTTAGGAGGTTTAGAAAACTTTAGGAGGAGGAACCTGGAGGCAAGAGGCAGAGAAAACAGGTTAGAGGCTGATGCAGTCAGTTGGCAAGACATGATTCTACTAGGGTAGAAGCGTAGGCATGTGGAGGGAGAAAAATGTGTGGTGATGCCCCACCAATGCATCTTGTCCATGCCCTGCCCTAGGCTGCCCACAGGTTGGGTCTTGGAAGCTTAATCGGTGACGTGATTTGTTTTATTATTTAATTCTAGAATGAAAGTGGCTTTATGGGATTTTTCTTCTAATGATAAAAATAACACATACTACTTGTAGGACAATGAAGGAATACAGAAAATTATAAAGAAAGCAAAGTTGAAATTCTGCCACCATGGAATAATAACTTCAAATATTCATTAGTCATTTAACATATATTTGTGGAGCACCTACTGTGTGTCAGGTACAAAACCACCAGAGATACACCAGTAAACTAAAAAGACAAAATCCCTGCCTTTTATGGAGCATACAGTCTACTAAAAAGTACAGACTTCCAGATAAACTACAAATACATACACAAGAATGGAACCATAGTGGGCCTGCTACTTTGGAACCAGGGAACCAGCTTCTTCACCTTAACAGGAATTACGCACATTGTAGGACTCTTGCCTGGCCCACCTGTGTCAGCCTACTCTGGCCTTTACAGGGAATTAGCAGGGGTCAGCTCTAATGACACTTCTTTTGGGGCCTACCCAGGCAGACTTGGGGAGACTGGTGCTCCCAGAAGGAACGAAAGGTATGGCATCTGCAGTAGATTTTTTCACTAAGTAGAATAACTGGAGCCCAGAGAGGGACAGTAACTTGCACTTGGCATGCTGCAAGGCACCGAGCCTCTCTCCTGGCAGCATCCATCTCAGTTGGGAGTTTCCTGAGCTCCCAGGCTGAGAAGGATGCTATTCTGTGAGCTTAGCTCTGAAGAACCTGATTTCAACATCAGGCCTCCCACTCCTTGCCCTGCCCTGGCGGCCACCTCTGGATTTTCCCCAGACAGACATTCCTACGTGGCCTGTCTGCTCATGTCCAGAGCCCCCGGAGGTGGGGGACACCTGGAACCACACAGGGAGTGAAGAAAGCTGCTGGGCTGCTGTGGGCCAGGGACAAGGTGCTGGAAGGGAGCAGGCACCTGGGAGAACCTCCTGTCACACAGGAGGGTTGGGAAAGGAGGGAGGGAAGGCAGCACCAGATGATGAAGTTTCCTGGCAACATTTCATGGGCTTGGGAAGCTCCTAAAACTGCTCTGTTGCTGCTCAGGATACACTGGGGTACTTGGGCATGCTTCTCAACCACCTATCCTATCCTAGCACCCCCAAACAGGGACAGTAACTTGCACTGGGGTTTAAGGGGTTTGAGAAGGGTTTAAGAAGACCTGAGCCTGTCAGTGTGCAAATACCTCTGCAGCCCTCTACCCTCAGCTTACACGCCTCCGATGACAAGCTGCTCACTGCCAGCCCTGGGAAGCCCTAACTGTCAAAACCTCCTTGAGCCCAAATTGGTACCTCCACCCATCCTCACGATAAATATGAATCCCATGCCATGCTGGAAAAAAGAGGCAGTTGGTGAACAAGAGCCCATTAGAATGGCTGGGCATGGTGGTTCACGCCTGCAATCCCAACATTCTGGGAGGCCAAGGCCGGCGAATTTCCTGACCTCACAAGTTTGAGACCATCCTGGGCTAGAGTGAAACTACACCTCTAAAAGTAGCTGGGTTTTATGGCGGGCGCCTGTAATCCCAGCTATTCAGGAGGCTGAGGCAAGAGAATTACTTGAGCCTAGGTCTGAGGTTGCTGTGAGCTATGAACGCCTTAGGCACTCTACCCGGGGCAACAAAGTGAGACTCTGTCCCCACCCCCCCTCCCTAAAAAAAGCCCTTTAGAAGAACATACTGTCTATTGCCTTACAGTTTGGAAAGCATTGATACCACCATTGGCGGAAATACAATACCAGCAGAGAGATCTTGGGAGCCCTAGGACAAGCCAAGAGTCCTGGGCTCTAGCCCTGGCACTACAGTTCAATTGCTATGTGACAGGAACCAGCCCCCTCTGTCTCTGAGCCTCAGTTTTCTCTTTGACAGGTGATACAAGGGTCTCTTTACTCTAATTCCTGATGAGTGGGTGATTCAAGTGGACAAGTAGAGGTTCTGTGGGGAAAAGAACTGGACATAACAATCCACACACGATTTGGGTGCATACTCAGATGGTCGCTGGGGCTATCTGCCCTGTCTAGTCCCTCAGCCTGGGCCAGAGTGTATTAGTGGCTTCAGATCCTCTCCTAAGGGAAGCTTCACTTTCTTTCTTTGCAAAGTGGATGGTGTCCTCAAAGTTGCCTTGGGGAGCATCAATACTGGAATTCAGCTACCTCAGCCCAGACAGAGAGGTGTGCATGCAGTTCATCCAAGCAGGCAGACAGACAGACAGCTCCAGCAGGGAAGGGAAATTGCATTTCCAACTACAGAGAGCTTATGTCAGTCCAACCCTAGGGCCGTCCGGAAGCCCCCTGTCAAAGCTGTGTCCTGGGAGAAGCAATAAAACCCCAGGACTGCTGAGGCACGGACATTTGAGCTGCCTTTGCTGGGCCTTCCCTTCAAAGGCAACTCCAGAAATCAATGGGAAGAGATTCATTAGACGCCTGGGTAGTGTGCTCCCCACCACCTCCGGCAGCCCCTTTGTTAACCAGCCCAGCTTCCTGTCTGAACAGGCTACCTCCCCCTGAGAAACAACTGTGTTCTTCCAGGCAGTGGGTCGAGGACCTCATCTCTGGGCCACCACAGACTCTCAGAGGCTATGATTATTCACTGCCCATTCATTCATTTCTTGATTCATTCATTCATTTGGGCAGCTGGTCTGTTTCATTCATATAGCAAATATTTATCAAGCATCTGCCTGGCCTAGTTTAGAGACTGTCAATACCATACGTACAAAGAAGAAAGTCCCAGTTGACGTGGAGCTTGCCTTTTAGTGAGAGAGACAGTGTTATGCAAGATACATAATTGAAATGCACCAGTCATAAATGCTGAGGAGAAAGGGAAGTCAGGAAAGACTTGTAGGACGTGTCTGGAGGGGCTGCAGTTGTGGTCAGTATGGCTGAGGACAGCTTCCCTGAAAAGGTGTCCCCTGCGGGGGAAGAGGTTGTGAGCCAGGGGCTAACTGGAGGACAGCATTCCTGATAGAGCCAGAATGGCAGTGAGGCTGGAGCAGAGTAAACCAAAGAGACTGGTAGAAAATGGGGTCAGAGAGATGACAGGGCCAGGTCATATGGGGGCTTATGACCTTGGCACTTGGGTTTTACAATGACTGAGCCAGAGCAACTGGAAGAAGGGTGAAGCAGAGGAGTGAAGGACTGTGGCTTAGGGTTTTTTTTGAGACAGACTGTCACTCCTTTGCCCTGGGTAGAGTGTTGTGGCATTGTAGCCTCAAACTTTTGGACTCAAGTGATCCTCTTGCCTCAGCCTCTCAAGTACCCACCACAACACCTGGATAGTTTTTCTATTTTTAGTGGAGACAGGTTCTCACTCTCACTAAGGCTCCAACTCCTGAGTTCAGGCAATCCTCCCACCCTGCCTCCCAAAGTGCTAGGCTTACAGGTGTGAACCATCACACTAGGCCTTGTGGCTTAGTTTTTAATAGGATTGTCTGTGTATTCATTTGCCATAATAAAGTGCCACTGATTGAGTGTATTAAACAATAGACATTTACTGGAGACCAAAAGACAAAGATGAAGGTATCAGCAGGGCCGAGTTCCCTCTGAAGGCACCAGGGGAGGGTCTGCTCCAGACCTCTCTCCCAGCTTCTGGTATTTCCTTGGCTTGTGGCAAGCATCACTACTTTGGTCTTCATTTACATGGCATTTTCCCAATGTGCTTGAGTGCTTCTGTGTCCAAATTTCTCCTTTTTGTAAGGACACTAGTTATTTTGGATTAGGGCCCACAATAATGATCTCATCTTAACTTGATCATGTGCAAAGGCCTGGTTTCCAAATAAGGTCACATACGCAGGTACTGGAGCTTAGGACTTCAGCATCTTTTTTGGAGGGGACAAAGTTCACCCGCAAACACTGTGGCCTCTCTACCTATTGAGATTCTTCAGTGTTATCTCCTTTGGTCTTCCCTTGAACCTGATGTTGGGTGGTCTCACTTATTTTACCAAGGCAGGGTGGAGGTCCACAAAGCCATTGGCTTGTCCAGGGTCCCCAGTTAGTCAGTACTTGTTTCCTGAGCCCCAGCCTCCAAATCCAGGAAACCCTTCCTCTTCTTACATATCCCCTCAGCCCAGGGGGACGCAGGGCCTGCCTATCTCACACCAGCCCTGGAAGCTGCAGAAGTATCTCCATAGCATACAGCCTGGGGCACGTCCTCCTTCCTAGTGGAGCAGGTAGGTTGCAAGCCACTCCTGAACTAAAGCCTCCTGAATGATCCATTAAGTATCTGGTTCTTGGGTTCCTTCCCCCCATAGTCCTCTCTGCTTCAGCCTGGCAGGAGGCTGGGTCACTAGTAATCTTGTAATTGTAGAGCTTCTCGGAGGGGTTGAGTAGAGGTGTGGGGCAGAGTTTGGTGCTGTTTTCAAAATGAAACAATGATAGGGTTTAGGTAGAAGGCAAATGAAGACTTCTGGGAATGCATTCTGGGTCCGGGATAAAGAGCCCTGCTGGGGAGAAGATCAGAAAGGGGAGGAAGGTTCAGTGGCAGGTTGACAGGTATGGAGGTCTTATTCTTCACCATGTCTCCAGCCACTACCACCACCACTCCCTGGGGAAGCCATGGCCAACTCAAAATGTCAAGTGGATGCTTACAAATGCACAAATGTTAGACACCAAAAAGAAACACTCAATGTAAAAAATTATTTCATTATATACAGTGTCCATAAAGATCGTGTGCAATAAGTTGTATAATGTGGTATACAGGAAAGAATTAAAAAACAGTAGAGGAACACAGCTTCTCACCACAGCTCTAACTGGCTATGTGCTAGAGGGTCGCCGTCCTGCTCTGAATCTTAGAGTCCCATCTCGGGAATAAAATGGACTTTGGAGACCATATTGCAAGTAGTTTCATCCCCTCCACAGTGGTCTAAACCTCTCAGTGCCTCAGTTTTATGCTCTGTACGGTGGGAATAATAATCAGCCCCTAGCTAAGAAGACTGTTGGTGAGAGATCTTATGTGCTGGAAAGTGCCTGGAAGTGTGCTTGGTAATCAATAAGGAATCTGTAACCAGGAGCACCATGGTCATATAAGGAGAGGAGAGGTTGGTATCCCAGCTCTGTATGATCTTGTGTGGGATCTTGAGACCTGGTGGGGATGCCTGCATTGACCTAGAGCTCGACATCAACTGTACCTTTGGTCTTCAAGACTGCAAGTGAAGAGGGATCACAGTGGCTCATGCCTGTGATCCTAGCTATCTGGGAGGCAGTTTAAGTTCAAGACCAGCCTGAATAAGAGCAAGACCATGTGTCTACTAAAAACAGAAAAATTATGGGCAGCGCCTGTGGCTCAGTGGGCAGGGCGCCGGCCCCATATACTGAGGGTGCTGGGTTAGAACCCGGCCCCAGCCAAACTGCAACAAAAAAATAGCTGGGCATTGTGGCGGGTGCCTGTAGTCCCAGCTACTCAGGAGGCTGAGGGAAGAGAATCACCTAAGCCCAGGAGTTAGAGGTTGCTGTGAGCTGAGACGCCACAACCAAGGGCGATAAAAGGAGACTGTCTCTAGCCAGGCGTCATGGCAGTTGCCTGTAATCCCAGCTACTCAGGAGGCTGAGGCAAGAGGATCACTTGAGCCCAGAAGTTGAGGTTGCTGTGAACCTGGCTGACACCTCAGCACTCTAGCCTGGGGCAACAGAGTGAGACTCTGTCTAAAAAAATAAAAAAGAAGATTGCAAGTAGAAACTGGAGCTAGTTGAAGGAGGAAGGGAGAGGAGGAAGGGGGGCAGAGGAAACAGTGTCATCAAGAGACCTGAGAGTTTGTGCCCTCACCCCTGGGATGTGGGCAGAAGCCCAGGAGGCAGAGCCCTTGAGGTAACTCATGCCCACTGATGCTGTTGGACCAACCCTTCCTTGGGCAACTTGTGTGACAGCTGGCCCCAGAGTATTTGCATTCAATTTTGTGCCCTGTACTCCCCTTCCATGAGTCTTCAGAGGGACCAGGTATATGAAGATGGCTGGGCCATTTCTCTCCCAAGGCCTGAGCTCATGCCCGTCATATTCATAAGGACGCCTGCCTAGGGCCTCCCTGTCAACCTCACCCTCCCTCTGAGTGCTTGAGCTGGCCTGGGTGACATGTCTGAGTCATCAGGAGCCTTTTCACACCCACTGAATCAGCAAACCCTGCCTGAAGAAGACAGACCTCTGCTGCTCAGAGCCCAGTCAGTGCCCACCTCTGGGTTCATTGTTCTGCCTCTCCCCAGTGAGAGCCAGTGTGACTTTTGTATGCCAGTCCTTCCTTGTAGTGGCCTCTAGCCCCCCAGGCCTCCCACTACAGAAAGCCTTTCACAAGAGGTGTGCCAGCCTGAAGCCACTTTTGACCTCTGGGTGACCTACATCCTAGGTAGCTTAGCTCGTTTTACTAGCCAGGGCTGGGACAGGATCCAAGAGGTCCATCCCTCTGCAGGTGAACTGGAGAGCCCCAAAGGAGGCCTGTCCCTGCACCTCTTGGCTTGGCTGTAGTGGTTCCCTCCCGCTAAGGCCGGGTTGGTCCTTCAGAGGTAGTTCTGTATGACAAGCTTCCCAGCTAGCTGAAGCATCCTCCTTCCCTTGCTCTCAGGGTGAGCTGCCACTGCCTTCCCCTTCCCGGCTGCAGCCCATGATTTATTGGCGGCTCCTCCTCGCCAGGGCCCAGGCAGGAGGAGTTCAAACACCCTGGAGAAGAGCCACCCACTATTGATCCCTGTGTCTGGCCTCCGCTGTGCACTCCCGGGCATTCATCTAGGAGCTGTGGGTGCGTGCGGGGGCTGCAGCTCGCCCTTTCTTCTTCTTTTCACTCTCCTAAGTCATTCCCCCAGGGCTGTGCCCCCCTTGCCGAGGTCACTTAGAGAGCCAGAGTGACTGCAGCCGAGGTGGAGAGCGCCTGTGCCTTTGTCTACAGCCTCTTTGCTGTAGATCCTTATCAAGGGGGTGGAGCAGGCTGCTTTGGGCCCCAGGCTTTTGAGCAAATCTTTGGAACTTGGAGAAGTAGACTTGGAACTTGGAAAAAGTGAACTGAAGCCCTTCTGAAGCAGGGTCTATTTGGAGTGCCAGTATTTCTGTAGACTGAGGGCATGTAGTACTAAAAAGAGTGTGCCAGCCAAGTGGGCCAAAGAGAGGCTTGAAGAGTGAAGGGGCTGGCCTTGAAATTAGCATGTGAAAATCCCCGCTTTGGCCTGGAGGCCTCCCATGCAGGCTAGTGAATGGATGCTTGAAAATAATTTGTTTTCCCTAATTACTATAAATCTAGTGAAGAGTGTTTACTCTTTTTTTTTTTCCCTTTTTTAGGCTTACCTGTGAAAAGCCTAAAACCTTTGGTCCCAAGATCGAAGTGCCTAAATAAGCATATTATTTCTCCAGCTCCACCATGGGGCTTTTCCCAGAGTAGATTCCTGGGAGAACAGGGAGGTGGGACAGGAAGACTTATCAGGATTGTCTTCATTAAGTTTCCTGGGCGGTGCTGCCAGGTCTCTGCCCCTCTCTTATAAACCTCAGCTCAATTCCTACAGGAGCAGTTTTTCTGAACTCAGTGTCTGGCACTGGCCACTAACACATACAGGTGCTGACACATACAGGCTATCTTTGTTGGCTTGGAAGGTACTAGGGATCTGATTAAAACTGTGAGCTATCATTGCACAGATCCAGGGGCAGGGCCAAGGTTCTGGTAATTTGAGGTCTTGGCTGTTTGGATTCTGGATAATCAAGGTTCATGCCCTGACACCTTGTTAAAAACAGATTAACAGTAGAAACCAGGTCTTAAGGACACCCCTTTCAGTGTTTTCTTCTGACACATGGGCCAAATGGTCATGCCTCATCTGTTTTCTGGGTATCACTTACTGAGCAGTGGGCTTTGGAGTAAGTCAGTGGTCTAAGGGATTTGCAGTAGGGAAGTGGAAGAGTCTTCACTCTCGGGGTCCCAAACCCTTGTGGTGCTGTTGGGAAGGGCAAGGCCCCAATGAATGTCTCATTGAGAAAATGACTGTCCCTAAAGAAGCCGTTATAACCCAAAAGGAGGTGAAACTGAGCTGAGACTGGAATTCACCCAGAGCTGGAGGGAAGCCCTTCTTCCCCTGGCTGCCCTGAGGTTGGCCCTGCAGGAAGGGGATGCCAATTAATCTCTCTTGCAGGAAGCTAGTTCTTGTCCAAAAGGCTGCAAGTTATGAAGTATGAACTAATCCATTTACCCAGCTCCTCCGAGGGAAAGCCCATGACAACTGCATTTCCAAATGCCATCCCGAAAGTGATATTTCAAGTGGCAGTGGGTGGGATTAAAGCTTGCTAACGATTTATGTCAAACAAGCAGCAAAAATATAATTTCTCGATAAGTGATTTGTCTCAGCCACTTCCAAGGCCGGCACCAGGACAGATAGAAAGGTTTGGGGGTGAATCAGAGGCTCAGGCTTGGGAAGAGGAGACGAAGTCAGCAAAAAGAACCTCCATAGTCAATTCCTTGTGTTAGTGAGAGGAGCAGTGGGTGGCAGTCCAATGTAGAGGAGATTTTAAAGACAGTCCCGGCTACCTTTCTTTGGGGATGAATGATGGGGCCTCACCTTCCTAATTGTTTGGGGCAGTTAGGTCACCACGCAAGCGACTTTCACTGGCAGGTGGGCGGAGCTGGGCAAGGGGATTATAAAATAGTTTCTACCAAGGGGGTGAAGATGATGGGAAGTGCCCACGAAAGAGGGAGGGGCAAAGACTTGGTGAGATGGAACAATGGGTTGGCGTCCAGGGGTGTATTGGGGCAGTGGGACAGGGAGGTGACAAGCTTAGCTCCAAGCCTGGAGCCCTTGCGACAGACAGGCTGGAAGGAAGAGAGGGCAGCCACCACAGGATGCAATGTCAGGAAGGCAGCCACTCCCGGGGCGGGGCAGGGCCGCGCGCTGCAGCCGCCCCCGGCTTCCCTCCTGCCGCCGGCTCCCGGGCACAGGAACTCCCCGAAGTCGTGGAGCCAGAGCATACGTGCGCGCATTCACCCCGTCCTGGGCCCGGCGCTCGGGAAATCCCGGGGGTGTCAGGGTCCCCAGTGTCAGAGAAGTAAGATCCCAGGCCGCCTACCTTCTCCGCCCCCTAACCGGTTCTGAAATCTTTTAAACCGAGATTTAATCTGGGTGCCCCCAGCCCTGCTCCTCCCCCCTCCTCCCCAACCTCTGCCGGCCGAGGCTGCCTCTAGTTCTGCTCTCTCCTCTACCCTCTCTCCGCCTTGGACCCTCATTAGCATGACCTCTTGGGAGGGTTAGCTGGGGGGCGGGAGACACCCGTAGTCAGCCACCTACTGCGCCTTCCCGGCGGCCCCTTCGGGCGACAGTGCTTCGGGAGCCCCACTCGCACAAGTGTTGTTTCCAATTAATTGCCTAGGCGGGGGAGGGAAGGGGGCCTGGTCGCCGCCCCCGCCCGGAGGCTGGAGCGCCACTCGTTGGGTCGTGCGTTTGCTCGGCTGCGGCGTGCACCAGCACCACCCCTGCGTGCAAGTTTGAAATGTGAGCTGCCTCCGATTCATACTCGCTCGCGCTCCCTCGCAGCAAAGTGGCTGGGCTGACTGATGGTCTGCGCGCGCGAGTGAGTGCGGGCGGCGGGCTGGGGGGCGGGGGTGCGGACGGCGAGGCTCGCGGGGTGGGGAGGGCGCGCGCTAGCGGGGGCTCCCTGGAGACGCTGAGGCAGGTCTGCTCGCCTTTCATCTTCCTCCAGCGCTCCTCCTCCTCCTTCCCCTCCCCCCGCAGCGGCTTGCAGGCCTCCCAGCCTAGCCCCCAGCCCCACGGGGGCGCACGCCGGGTGGGTGGTCACGCCCTCAGAGGCCAGGAGCGCTGCGCTGGGCGCCGGCCGTGGGAAGTTTCGTCTGCGCGCCCCGTGCGCCCCCGCCCCCCGCGCGCCCCCGGCCCATCCCCGTCCCCAGAGGGCTGTCGCTTGCGCCCGGGCGCGCGGCTGGCTGCCTCCTCGGCGGCGGCGGCGGCGGCGGCCCTATTAGCAGAGCCTCTGCTTGTGATTGGCTTCGCCCGGGAAGCTGGAGACGGGCGATGAATAATTGATGTGTGCGGTGCGGTAGCCGGACGGCGGCGGCGGTGGCGGGCAGCAGCGAGCGGGAGCGCGGGAGCCGGAGCGCCCTCGGAGCCGGCAGCGCGGAGCGAGCGGGCGCCGGAGCCGCCCGGGCCTCCGCGCAGCCGCCGCCGCCGCCGCCCGGGCGCGGAGCGGGGATGCAGGCGGCGCCCGCTGCCTGCGCGCAGCCTTTGTTCGGCGCCGGCTGAATCCTGCCCCGAGTAGCTCGCCGCGGCCGCCGCGGGCCGGACTCAGGCCCCCGCGGGCGCGAGGGCGGGACCGCGGCCAGTGCAACTTCTAGGTAAGTGCTGGGCTGGAGGGGTAGGCGCTGGGGCGCCTGCGGGCCGGGCCGGGATCCCTCCGGGCGCTGGGTGAGTGTGCGTGCCTGTGTGTGACAGAGGAGGGCCGGTGCATTGTGGGTAGCGCCGTGTGCTGCATGGTGTCAGCCTCAGGCTTGGCCGCGAGGAGAGTGGCACCGGCGTGCACCGGGGCCGTTTTGTGCGCCCAAAGGGACCCTTCATTTCTCCTCCTGGTCAAGGAGCAGCGTGCCCCCCACCTCAGTACCCGAAGGTGAAGTGTTGGCTTTCCAGCAGACATTTTATAAGACTCCGTGCTTAGTGAGAATCGGCGGGGAAGCTTTTGGAGGCAATGCCTGAGGGTCCTTGACTTCAAGCTGCTCCTTTGTCAGAACGCAGCCCTGCTGCTGAAAGCACTCAGAGACCCCCACGGGCACTGGTGATGCCACCATTGAGGCAGGGTGCCCTTCGCAGAGGTGGTGGGTGCAGAACAGACTTCTGACAAGTGTTTGCTGGTAATCCCTCTGGAGGAGAGGAGAGAAATGGGTTTGCACTAGAGAGCAGGAAAGGGCCTTTCTGGGGGTGGCTCACACCATACTGTGCCGGGTCTTGTACAAGACCTTGGAGAGAGGATGTCCCAGAGGACTGTCAGGGGCTAAGAGGCTGCTGCCTGAAGTCCTGAGCATGTGGTTTAGCCATGGTGCCCTGGGCACCAGATTTCTGGGTCCACCTGGAAGCCCTGTGGGGTGAGACTAGGAGAGGTCAGGTGGCACCTCTTTAAATGACCTTTGGGAGCCCATCATTCTTGCAATGGGAGCCCAGGATCCACATCAGGCTGGATTGCCAGATGGGCTCTGGGCATGGCTGTTGGCTGTTTCAGCAGGAAGATTTTCTGAGGAAGCTTGCAAGGAGTTGGTGCCAGAGTGATTCTTAATGGCTCAACCTTAAGAGTGGGGCAGCTAGGTGGGCCGGAAATCCAGCTGGGGAGTGAGTTGGAATAAGCAAGGACATGCCATTCTGAAATCAGGGTGATCCTAGCTGGTGTGTGGGGACTCTGTCTTTTCTGGTTTGGAGCACGAAGCTAAAGGCCCTGTCCCAAGGAATAGGGGAGTGATTCTCAGGGTCCATGTGGCTACTGATAAGCCTGTTCCCCTTTTTTGTGTATGAGCCAGGCAGTGACTACCCTCCAAGTAGCTGGATTTGAGTCCCCTCCTGAGCTATTTTTACCCTTAACTTCCTTAGTGAGAAACCACCAAACGGCAATGCTTTGGTGAGAATCTGGGTCTTTACCGGAAGCAGCAGCCTGCACAGAGTTTGAGACTTGCTTCATAATGCTGTCTCCCTCCCCCCCCCTGCACAGCCCTGCCATGGCCCATAGCCCCTTCACCTCTCTTTCTCTCTTATCTCCTACTTGTCACAACAACCTGTGCATCAGGGACCTGTGAGCCCCACTTTTATATAGGAAAACCAAGGTACCCAAGACCACCTAGGCATAGTGACAACTAGAGCAAGGCCCTGACAGTACCCCAGCTCCTTGAAGTCAGGGTCTGTTTATTATTACTCATGACTATATACCCTAGTGGCAACTGTGGGCCAGGCAGGTGGAGGACGCTCCATGATTGCAGGAGTGGACATCTGATGGGGTGCTGTTTCCCTGGTGGAGTGGAGAGGTAGCAAAGGAATTTAAAGAGCACTCTCAGTGCTAAATCAATATTGGTTGAGCCCCTCCTAAGCACCCAGTGTGCCTCCAGTTCATGAGAACTATAAGATGAGTCCTTAGTCTGGAGTCAGCCAGGGGTAGGGAGTGTGGTACACCCACGATGTCAGCCAGAGTACTGCCTCAGGGCCTCCTGAGGAGCTCTATATGGCAGTAAACAGAGGCTCACTGGGTCTATAATTATGCCTTCCAGCATAGTAACCACTAGCCACATGTGGCTGTTTATAAATTTAAAGTAATTCCAAGTAAAAGTCCAGTTTCTCATTGGCTCAGTGACTGGAACCACACTTCAAGTGCTCAGTAGCCACCTGAGGCTAGTGGCCACTGTACTAAGCAGCTCAGATTCTAGAACATGTCCTCAATGATAGAAAGCTCATGGACATCTCTGGCCCAGGAGAATAGACACTTGGGACATGGGCGTGAAGGTACAGCCAGTCAGGTAGGAAAGAGACCTCCATTTCCCTAGGATTTTGCTTTGTGGCAGCCTCCTTGCCAGGGAAGTGTAGACCAGCCACTTGTTTCCATTTAATACAGTAGAAAACCAAGGTTCAGTTTTCCCTGAGGTCACCCCAACAAGGGAGTGTCGTGAGCCCCAGGCCTCTAACCCCTCAGCCAGCACTCTGCCATCTAGCTGGGGTCAGCCAGGGGGCATGCTGGGCAGCAGTCCCAGGAGTAGCCTCAGACCTCCATGAGGATGGTGCTGGTGCCGGTAGTCGTCAGTATCTGTGAAGTCATCCATCGATCGGGCTGGAGAGCCAGTGCAGCTGCAGGGCCTCAGGAACAGAGTTCCGTGCTGGCCGAGCTGCAAGGGAAGAGGCTCTCTGGGCACGGGAGGTGTTTACCTTGATCAGTGCAGCTTGAGTGCCTCATAAGAGGCTCTCTCCTCCCTGGGGAAGGAACTCATCAGTGGGCCTGTGGCTGGGTTCCTTAGCACCACCTAGGAGAGGGGTGCAAGCCTAAACCCAAGTTGGCAAAGAATACTTGTCTGGGAAAACTGCCTGCCCCTTGCCCGGTGCTTGCCCTGCGGGGCCTACCATCCCTTGGGTCATGGGGCATCTGCTGGGGCATGCTTACCTTTGCTTCTCCAGAAGCCTCAGCTGTGGGAAGAAACTCTCCCAGGGCCCAGCAGAGAAGCAGCGGCCTCAAGAGGGTACCTGCTTAGGGAAAAACAAGGCCCTTGAGCCCTCTCAGCTTCTCAGGGATCTCCTGGGCCAGGAGCCACAGGCAGGGAAGGACGCCCACCCTCCCACTGCCTAGAGGGGTGAAGGGACTCCCTGCCCCAAGGTCACATGGCAGGGCCAGTCTAGGATGGAGCCCACTGTAAATCCCAGTCTATCATTGTGAAGTTGGGGTTGGTGATTTCACTGTGACACTGAGATGAGAGGTAGTTTGCCTGTGGCCTTGTCCCTGTGTCCTGAGGTGCCTACCTCCCCAGCAGCAGGCTTCACGGCAGCCTCTAGCTCCCTTGGCCCTCAAGCTGACCAAAGAGCAGGTTTGGAAAGGGGTTAGCTTTCCATGGGGACCCCAGCACACCTGAAAGATGGGGATCCATCCAGGGCAGCTTAAGCTATAGGAAGACCTTTGGCAACGCTCCTAGGTTTCCAGACTTGAGTGAGGCTGTGATGTGGGGGTGGACAGGGCCCCGCTTGCCTGCATCTGTTCCTGGAGCCCAGGTGAACCATGATGGGGAAGCCCGAGTGTCCAGTTCCCCAAAACTGATGAGCTGCATGTCTTTCCAAAGCCAGACACTGCCTTCCCTACCCAGAGCATTGGCCACGAGGGCCCCTGGGTAGATAGGCTGGCAGTCTGCCACCCTCTGCCCACGCAGGCTCTGGAAGTATGGCTCCTTTTCCTCCCTTTCAATGGCCCCAGCCATGGCCCAGCTTGGATCCCACTCCAGGGCTTCTCCAAGCCCTAAAGACCCTGCTGGGCTCCCAGGCGGACCCTGCCCACCATGGGGTGAGACCTTACAGGTGTGTGCTGGACAAACAAAAAATAGGGGATTTAGCCAGGACACCATGTTCCCTGAGGCTGAGACTCCTTGGAGATTGGCTGGTTCTGGGGTGAGGCCCAGCCTCTGTGGTGGCCTTGGGCTTTGTGAAGCTCCCCAGATCATTCTGATGCTGCTCATAGAAACGTGGCTCCCAAGGCCTAGCCCTCAAGTGATAATATCTGTAGTCTGGTGCCAAATTAGTGTGTGACCTTAGACAACACATTTCCCCTCTGGGGCCTGAGTGTGCTCATCTCTGTACAGAAGACATTGCGCTCTCATCTCTGAAAGGCAGACTCCACTCCAGGATCTCAGGGCCAGCCCTGTGCCAGATGGCATATGAAGGAAATGAGGAGAAAGAAAATGATGGGTGGCTTGGACCCTGTCGTTGGCTGCTGACGCTCACAACTAGGAGAGTGCATGGTGGGCAAGAAGCTTGTGAACAGAGGCCTGTGCTCTATACTTAAAGAGCTAGAGAGGGAGAAATACAAACTTTCTGCCTAGAGCAGCCTGAAACTTCTTAGGTGGAACTTGGTCTTGGAAATGGGTAGGATTTGTGTGTTGGACAACAAAGAGGAGTGACTGTCAGGTAGGATGAGGAGTTGTGAGGGTTTGGAAACCAGGAGAGGTTGGCACTTGAGGAGAAGGGAGGCTGTTCATTGGTGCAGCCCTGGAGAAGAGGTTAAATAGAGTTGCTGCCGAAACCCCTAGGGAAGTAGGGAGCCACTGAAGGCTGTGGAGCCACAGAGCCCACTGGGATTCCTCCTGTGTCCAGGAGCAAGGCTGCTGCTGAGTTGCAGGCAGGGGTTTGTGTGTGGAAGTGGGGACCAGTGTGAGGTTGCTGTCCTGCTTCGGGAATGTCCCTGCTTCTACTGACGCAATGGAAAGCCTCATCTTATTGGGGGTTCCTGTTTTGTGGTTGCCCATGGTGGGCAGCCAGCTCTGCCTTCAGAGGAGTTCCGGGAACTTGATGGAAGCTGTCCAGACCTCCCTGTGGGAGCCCTCTGTTGTCCTGGAAAGAGAGGCAGTCCTATTTGTAGAGTCTGCCCCCCATTTCTCAGAGATTCTAGCTAGGCCCAGGAGATTTTCAATCAATGTGGGCATTTCCCTGGGGCTGGAATTATAGGGGACAGGTGAAAGGAGACAGCCTCAGGCCTTGAGGGGTTGGTCTCCCACCCTCCTGGTACCCTGATATTTAATCCTTGTCTCCTCAGTTGGAGCTTGAGGCAGCTGGTGATTAATGAGAACCCTCTCGGCCTCTCAAGAGCTTATAATCTAGGCGGATTCATGGTGTGTGCAGAAGGTTTAATAGGGTCTGGTTCAGCCCCTATGTGTGGGAAGCAGGACTGTGAAAAGTGCGGGGCATGTTTCAGAGAGGAAGGAAAAATGAAGCCCCAGGAGCCCTTCTCTCTGCCTCCTGTCAGTTCTGCTGCTTCCAAACCCAGCACACATGGACACTGTCCCCAGCTGTCTTTAGCTCCCATGTACATCCAGAACCTACGCCCCTGGGTCTGTGTGTTTATGTGACTCTCGCCCACCTGGGTGTCAGCCCCATGAGGTTGTGGGTTGAAGGACAGACCACTCATGACATGTATTAGTGCTGGCCAGAACGTGGGTTTGGTTTCGGTAAAGGTGGTCACCTAGGGAGGAATTGAGAGGCTGAGTTCTTGGCCCAGCTCTGGTGTCCCAAGTTGGCTGTGTGATGTAAGAGAATACCCACTTTTCTTGGGGTTCCTGCTGATAAGGGGCAGAGTCAGATTTACTGCCTTGTCAGGTACAGCGGCCACTAACCACATGTGGCTATGTAAATACTTATTAGTTAAAATTAAATAAAATTCAGTTTTCAGTTCCTCAGTCACAACAGCTACATTTGAAGTTCTCTGTAGCCCCGTGGGACTCAAGGCTGCCATATTGGACAGTATAGTGATGGAACATTGCATGGTGGTAGGATGTTCTATGGACAGTGCTGTTCCCAAGGGCGTAGCTCCATCACCCGTGATGATGTGGGGATCCTAAAAGCCAGAGGACTTGCTTGCCTCCCTGTTAGCAGCTTTAGGAGCTGTTCCTACTTAGTCCCCAACCCCCCAGGGCTCTTAAAATGGGGCCACCCAGTGTCCTTCCCAAGACAGTGTTGACGAGTAATTATGAAACCCACATCTGTCATTTCCTGGGTGACTTTGGGTAAGTCACTTAATTTCTCTGAGCCTCTGTTTCCTAATTGATACGGTAGGGCAGTGGGGAGTAAATGAGATGTGGCTGGAAAGCTTAGACTGGTGTCTAGCCCATATTGACTGCTCAGTAGGTGACAGTTCTCAGGTGGACCTCATTGACTCCCAGCAGATGTTTAGTTCCAAAACTAGCTAGCCTTTTTGTTCGCAAGCATGAGAGATGGGTTCTCCCTCCACCAAGGACTCCTCTCTGGGCCTCGGTTTCCTCACCTGTGTGATGCTCCTGCAAGTCCTCAGGCTGTGCCAGGTGATCAGAGAGACCTTGCTGTGCTCTGTGGAGGATGGAGTCATGAGAGGCTTGTCCCTCCCTCTTGCCTGACCGCTATAACAGGAGAGCCCAAGAAGGCTGTGGGAGAGAGGGGCTCAAGTGTGTGATTGTCATGTATCTGCCCTGGTGAGAAGCTGCTGGGCTGTGCCTGCTGCAGCCCCTTTGGGAGGTCACAGTATGTGCCCCAGCTCTGGAGGAAGGGTGCCGTGAGCCTGCGCCCACTTGGATTTCTCTTTGGGGAACAAGCTAGGAGTTTACACCCTGGACTCCTGCAGCCCTCTGGAGATTTGCACAAGAACTCCCCGCTCTGAGGTTTACCTATAGTTTGTGAGGATCTGTGAGCTCCCACATTTCTGGGCAGAGAGTCTGTGATCTGAGTCATGGTTTTTTTTTTTTTTTTTTTTGAGACAGTCTCAAGCTGTCATCCTGGAGATCTGAGCCATGTTGAAGTGGCCCTTGGGGCAAGGGCCATAGGTCCAGGCCTGACTTCCAGGTGCCCAAAAAAGTACCAGGAGAACCTCTTCATTAAAAAGAAATTCTCCCACAAGCTGTTTCTTCTTGTGCCCCCAGGCCATGATGCCCGCTCTGTGCCTGGTGCTGGGCTGGGTACTGGGAGACAGGACACCACACACAGGGGGAAAGCTTCCTGGAGTTTGTGGCTATGGGGAGAGGTTGAAGAGGTGGAGGGCTGGGCATTCTCTGGAGGCATCCCCTCCAGCAGGTATGAGATGGCGGGTTCCCTCCTGTGGCTCCTCTTGTTAGGACCAGAGACCCACTCTGCAAAGGCCCCCTCTTGAATTTTATTCCCCAGAAACCTTCTGGCCCTCTCTAAGCCTCAGTTTCCTCATCTGTATCGTGGCAGAGTAGTACCTCACAGGGCTGTGGGAGGATTAAGGAGCACATCCAGCTGAGCCTGGAACATAGATAAAGATCTCATCAGCCTTGTGTAAACATTAGCTGTCCTTTCTGCTCTGTCATGGGTCTCCTTGAGTTATAGGAGTCCTGTTCCTCTGGGGACACATACATCTTCCTGCTTCCCAGCTTGGGGACCCCTTAATTGTATATCGCAGCCCCAGCCTGTCTGCATGCACCACCCCCAATGCTTATTCCACACAAGCCCTGAGCTGGTGGAACGTGCAGAATTTCCACCTCCCCCAAGAGCCTGAGAAGTCTTGGAGCAGTCTCCCGTCATTCTCCCCACCCACCCCCACCCCCAGGGCCCAAGAGCTCTTGGCCCAGAGCTCAGGGTTCACTCTGTGTTTGCTGAGAAAAGGCTTGTGTCTTTTCTGCACGGTGCTAGAAACATCTCGTGTAACCTTCAGGTGTATCTACTTTTTATCTTGCCAAGGACAAGCCCCAAAAGTTCCAAGGATGTCCTGGGGAAAGGGCAAAAATCCTTGTCACAGGGGCTGAGGGCACCAGCACCCAAAGCAGAGAATACCCTCCCCCCACCCCCATCCCACCTCACCAGACCCGGCACAGCCTTTACCACTGCATCTCCAGTGACTTCTCTGGGGGATAGTTTGGCTTCCAGAGGTTGGCATCAGGACAGGGGAGGGGCTGGGCACCAGCTTTTCTGGTCAGCATGGGCTCTAGCTCCCATCAGTCTGACCTTAGTCTTCAAAATGGAAGCAGGCCCTCTGCCCTTCCTTCAACTGTTGCCAACCAAGGGCACCAGTAGGTAGCTGGTAGGCCTGGGGGAGCAGGTCCCTTTGGGTTCCCTAAAGTCAATCATCTGGCCTGGAGTTAAGACTGCCCAGGGTCAGGCTGGTGGCAGGCTCGTAACCATCTCAGAACTCTGCACAGTGTTGTACCTTCTCCAAGTAACACATTTGGTGACCTGGGGACAGTCTTTCTCCTTAGGTGACAGGCTCTGGGCTGGAGATTGCTGCCCCAGGACTTCTTGCCAGGCTGTGGCTTCCCTGGTTTTCCCCTCCAGTCCCCAAGGAGTGTGTTATCCCCCCAGCTCCCTGTGGTGCCCCATGGGCTCTTATCTAGATGGAATCCAGCCTTTGGAAAGGCCTGGCCCAGACCATCTTCCCTGGACATGTCCCTGGTCTTGGGTACCTGCTGTTACTTGAAGCTTTGTTCTCCCCCCAACCAAGTGATCTTGAACTTGAGATGTTCCTCCCAGCAGTACACTCAGTCACATCTTCTTTAAAATGGGGATATCTTCACCCACAGGCCTGTCATAACAATAGGAGCCACCATGGGAGCTACCCACTGAGATGGGAGCACATGCAGGTGTCCTGCCAAGGATCCTGGACACACCCCCTCCCTGCTGGGATCTTACTAATTGACACACCTGTGACACTTGCCAGGGAAATTGCACCATCGCTGCAGTACTCAGTAGTACGTCCTTTGGTTGGTATTTGTGTAGGAATATAATATTTCTTCAAGTTCATGGCTAAGTCTTGTCCACGTTTTTATGTTCAGCATCTAGTTAGGTAACACGTGAATGCTTATATATTTTGGAATGAGAAAATAAACAAAACAGCTGGCTCTGGGAGGGGTGCTGTGGGGAAGGTGAAAAAAAGATAAGGCCCTTGCCCTTTGGGAGCTTAAAAGTCCCAGAATTAAGGTGTCAGGGCCAGAGGGTGTGCAGAGCTGTACACGCATTTGGGGGAGAAGCAGGAGAAAGCATGTTGCAGGGGAAGAAGAAAGGTATAAAGTAGAACATGTGCAAATGTCACATGGGTTTCACATCTGCATATGTGTATCATGTACATACGAAGTTGAACACACGTGTCCACGTGGGCATGTGGGAAGTGTTTACAGGTTGAATGATTGTTGGTTGGGGGTCTAGAGTATTGTGCTTGTGGGTTTGTGCAGACTTACAAAGACACAAGGAGTTGCGAGTGTGTCTGTGATGTGGAGGGGCATGTGAGGAGGCAGCTGGTGTGTGTATATGAGAGTTAACACACTCCAATCTCTTTAGGGCACACAAGTGTCCACACCATTCCTTCTTGCCATGCTAGACCCTGTAACAGAGAGGTAGGGCCAGGCCATGTGGACAGCTCCTCCACTTAGCAGTTGTGTGACCTTGGGCAGATCACTAAGTTCTGCCAGGCCTTGGCCTCCAAACTCAGAAACAGGGATGATAATAGCAGTGACCTTGCGGGGGGACCTCACACGTCCGTGTGCCAGCTGTTATCATCATGCTAGGCAGGGTAGCGGCTCTGTCCTACCCCTTTGCAATGCAGGCAAACCCTCAGCCCACTAAGAAGGGCAGACCCGGATCTCTGAAGGGGGCTCACATCAAGACCTGGATATTTCAAGGGAAAGGGATATTCTTCCCTAGAGAGGTGGCCAAGGGGACCTGACCCAGCAGCCTCTCCTACTGTACAGCTTCAAGTACTAGGGGGGAACTGGAGCTGAGCCCAGAAGGCAAAGCGGCACAGATGGCCTGTCCCACTCTCAGAAAACAACCTCGGACCTTCAGGAAAAGGCATATTTTGGCTTCTTGGGGAAACCCACCTTGGTATCCACTGTTTCTTCTCACCTCTGTTAGCGATGGTGGAAGAATTCTATCAGATATTTTCAAGGCTGCCTGCAGAGAGAGACTTTTAAGATTGTTTTTATAGCAGGGCACTGGCAAGCCAGGGACCACCTGTGTTCCACTTTGACAGGAAGTCGCTGATCTCTGAGGACCCTGCTTTCCCATCTGAAAAATGGGCTTTTTGACGCCTGTCCCATTCAGCACCAGGATTAAAGGACCAAGGGCAGGCAGAGTTTCTGTGTGCATGGCTGTCTCAGGAGTGGCTGCTTGGGCAGGAGCAAGGGCTTTCTGACTGGCCCTCTCAAGCGGCCCCATCTTCATGCTGCTGGGATCTGGCTGCCTTCCTCCACGTTCTCAGAACTTACCAGGCCAGTCTTTCCCTCAGGGACTTGGGAGGTAGACACCCTGGCCCATATGGAATTACCTTAAACTCCATCCCAGGGATATGACTGCTGCTCCAGAGCACAAAGCACACAGAGGTCAGAGGTCATTGACTGCTTCCCAAACCTGAGATTACAAGTTGAAGTGAGAAGTAAAAAGACAGAGTATTTGATGTTTCTACAGCACTTCAGAGCCCAGAAGGGTGCTTTCGCATATATGGTACCTTCTCTATCTCAGAAGAGGGGATACTATTCTTATCTCCATGGAGCAGACAGGGTTGCTGAGTCACGCAGAGTGGGGGTTTCAGGGGTGGAGTTGAGACCTGAACTCTGTGCTGACACCTTCTGATTCTTCAGTACCTAGTAGGGGACCCTGATGAAGTCCTGTCCCCGCTTCCTTGCCAGTACCTGAGGGAATTCAGGGTTCAGACACAGGATCCTCACTCAAGTCTGGGCCTTGGTTAGGGGTCCTGAGCAGAGGAAGGATGAGACTGTGAACCCCAAGGATGTCCACCTGTCAGCACCCAGCATGTCCTGTGTGGATGTGCTGATGTACGCTCTCACGCATATGCCCCACCCTCTGCATTTCGGAAATTTAATTGTAGCTTAAAGTCTCATTTTTAGCCAACTTTGTTTTTAATGTTGAATAACTATCACTTGTTTGTATATACTTCAGAAACAAAGTCCCCGGGGGAAAAGTAGGCTGTTTTCTTAAGCTGAATCCTAGAAGTCCAATTAGGATTGATTGCTCCACTTCTATGGTTTTCCAGCCACTTCCTGGCATGCCCTGCTGAGCCCCTAATTACGCAGCCAGGAGTGCCCCAGTTTGGGGCACAGCATAGCTTGGGGTGGCCTGTTTGAGAGCCAATCTGGGGCAAATTCCGGCCCAAACCCTAGGAGGGCCTGGAACATGCTGGGGTGTGTCTTCTGCATTCAAGGAGTGCTGAGATGGTTGACCACCATTCCAGGTCCCTGACTGCCATTGGGGACAAGAGTGCAGGGCACCAGGCAGAGCAGAGTTGAGCTGTTCTGGGTTTGAAGGAAACCATATAATTCAGCCTGGGTGGCCCTTGTGCCCATGCTGAATTTACCTAAGCCCCCTCACTGAATTCGGTTCTTGCTCTAACTGGAAATTCACTTGTGATAGGCCATAGCCTGTGTGTCTCCTTTCACTGTTGACAAAACAAGCCCAGAAGGCAGAAGCAACCTGCCAAAGTCACCGTGCTCATCAGAGGCAGTGCCACCCTCAAGCCAAGTCCTGCCTTGCAGTCCTCATTATATTCGGTGTCACTGGGGCCCAGTTAGTGTGACAGGCAGAGGGGGCAAGCCACACCATGAGCCAGCAGAGGTGAGGAACGGCAGCCTTATTGGCTTTGGAAACCAAACACCTGGTATTTTTCACTACTGCCCTGCTTTTCAGCATGCTGCCTAGCAGTCCCCACCCACTCTTGCTGGGGAGAAGGGTGTGTAGTTGAGGAAACATATGCCTGGCAGCCAAGCCCTGCGCACAGCCTCAGGTCTGCGTGAGCTGCCCTGGCAGCTGGTGCCTGCTGGCTCCCGCCAGGCTGTGGGTCCCCAGCGGGGCTGGCTCAGCCCTCTGGTGCCCTGGATTCTTATGACTGACCTGGAAGATGGTCAGGCCCTCCACTCAACCCAGGCTTGTTCCTTATAACCTTGGGGAGGTTCGGGTTTCTGCCCACCAGGTGGGCAGCTCTCCTCACTCCCCACAGCAGCAGCTCATCTCACAGCACTGCCCTGCTCTTTCCACCCGAGCCCCCAGCTGCCATCTGCCACCCTGTTTCCAGGCGGCAGGTAGGTGGTCTCAGGGCAGGGGCAAGAAGAAGGCAGGCAGATCCCAGATGGGGAAGATCAGGACACCAGTACCTGCCTGCCACCTGGCACCTTGGTTTTCCCTACCTCTCTATTGGAATGGGTGAAAGCAGACCTGGTGAAGTGGGGGGTGTTAAGGGGATTCCCCTTAGTATATCTCTCGGTGTCTCTGTGTGTATGGAGAATGGGGTCTGTCTGGGCACCTCCATGTGCATCCACGTTTCTGACCATGCCCGCCCATTCCCTGGGCATCCTTGTGTCTCTGCCTTCCCACCTGTGTCTTCCATGCCTCTCACTGTGTGTCTCTGAGTCCTTACCTGTGTCTGTCTCTGTCTCTGCATTTTGAACTCCTGAGGATGCCTTTGCTATCAAAGCCACCTCCCCCACATTGGGATGCTCTGCATAATTTCATTTTCCCGAGGCTCCAACTTACAGAAATAAACCCTCCCTCCCCACCCCTGCACTTTTTTGATTTAACAAGCCTGCTGGAAAACAATAGTGATTTCCGCATCGATCATAAACAGAAGTGATTACCATACAATTACAGCCTGAACCATCAGCCTGGATGCAATCACAGAGCCGCATTGTAAATCGGAAGACAATTGCCTGCAGAATTACCCCCAAATTGGTTTAAGTGGCAACAAAGGAGTGTTGGCATTTTGGCATTTGGGAGAGGGGTGGGGGGGATGCCGCTGGTACTGGCGGCAGAAGGTCCCCACTGGGGCGCTCCTCAGGTGCCTGCCTTGGCATGGAGGAGGCAGGTGGCTTACTAGGGAGAGCTCCCTGCCCCTTTCCCCCACCCCATTCTTTTCTCTTCAATTACTGCTCCTTGCCTGTTTTACCATAGCTTGTTAGAACTCATTTATACTGAAGTATGAGTGGCTAAGTGTGCCTTAGAACTAAGACAGCAGAACGGGGTACAACTGCAGAAAGGGGTGTTCTTGGGAGACTCCTACACTCCCTGGTACCTCCTTGACACTGGCATCTCACCTTGCTCTTCCATGTCACCTCATCCCTCTAGGTTCTCCTTCCCTGATACCTACCCCATCTCCCAGCCTAGCAGTGGTCTCCGGCCAGGCACTTTTGCTTTTCATCCACTCCCTCCTGTAGCTATAATGTGTCCCCCAAATCCTTCCCAGCCACTCAGGCCATCTGGAGGCCATGTGACCAGGTGGGCCAGGTCATAAGCCACTTCTGGGAGGTGCTGCTGCCTCAAGTGCCAAGAGGGGCTGTTAAGGTGGGCTTCAGTTGACCTGGGTCTGCTCCCTTCCAGCCTGTGGTTTTGTAAAATGTCCTCTGCCAGCAGGACCCCTCTGGGTGCCTGAAGACTAGACTCTTAAGCGCCACCTGTTCCTTTGCGGGGTGGGGGGGCATGTCTTGCTCTGGGAGGTGACTTCTCTCCCTGGTCAGGCTGCTCTGAAGTTGTTTTTTGTTTTTTGTTTTTTTTTGTAGAAACAGAGTTTCACCTTATAGCTCATGGTAGAGTGCCGTAGGTCACACAGCTCACAGCAACCTCCAACTCCTGGGCTTAGGCAATTCCCTTGCCTCAGCCTCCCGAGTAGCTGGGACCACAGGCACCCACTACAACACCCAGCTATTTTTTTTGTTGTTGTTGCAGTTTGGCTGGGCCTGGGTTTGAACCCACCACCCTCAGTATATGGGGCTGCTCTGAAGTTACCAGCAAAGCCTGTTTGCCCACTGATATGCTCCAATTCTGCAACGTGTCCAAATCCAGATTTGTTTTGATTTGAGACAGAGTTTCACTTTGTCACCTTGCATAGAGTTCCATGGCATCATAGCTCACAGCAACTCAAACTCCTAGGTTCAAGCGGTTCACTTGCCACGGCCTCCCAAGTAGCTGGGACTTGTAGTCCTGTCACAACACACAGCCATTTTTTAGAGAAAGGGTCTCACTGTTGCTCAGGCTGGGCTTGAACTCATGAGCTCAAACAGTCCACCCGCTTCAGCCTCCCAGTGCTAGTATTACAGGCATGAGCCACCCTGACCGGCCCTCAAGTCCAGGTTTTAAGTATTTTCACATGTCCCATCTAATCTCACAGAAGGTTTGGGCATGGTTGTGATTTCATTAGTTTTTGATTAAAAAAAGAAAAGGTGTGACATGGCTGCTCTGGGCGACTCAGGCCATCAGTGAGGAGTGGGGTCTTCAGACTCTGCTGTGAGTGTTCCTAGGTACCATCTCTCCAGCCTCCCAGACTCACACGAGGCAGCCTGTGGGTCATACCTGGTCCCTCACCTGCCTGAGACCTTGGACAATACCAGTAATTAGAACAAGCCCCAGTGCATGAGCACTTACTTCATTCACACATGTTTATTTCATGCGTCAGCTCCTTGTCCCACTACAGCCCTATAAAGGGACAGTCAGGTCCCCCACAAGGGGACTTAGGACCAGAGTAGGGACTAGACTCCCCCAGAGTCCTAGTTCCTGGTGGCAGGAGCTGTCCTCCATCCCCCCCCATGTGCTGTCCTCTGAGCCTGAGGTAACTGCATCCTGGAAAGCTGGAGAAAGCCTTGCGTCTGAGCTCTCTTGCTGGTCCTGGCGTTATTGAAGCCCTCAACCATGTGCCCTAGTCCTTAGGATGGGCCCCATCTAGAGCTAGTATATTTATTTATTTTTTCTTTTTTTCTTTATGGTGAACTAGTGTATTTAGAACCAAAAGTTCTGTTGGCTACTCCAGCTCTGCCTTGAGCTCTGAGCTGTCAGCATTGCCCTGGGACTGAGGTGAGCCTGGCGTCCCCCTCAGTGGGGGCATTGAGAGGTGACCAGTGGTGGTCAGGGAAGAGACTGCTGTCTACTGGGGAGCCAGGTCTCCAGTGGAAAGGTGAGGGTCCAAGCCACAAAGACTTGGACTCAGGTTCTCTCTCTGCCACTTCATGTTTTGTGCCATCTCTACCTGTGAGATGCGGCTTTCTTTCCTTTACACCAAAAAGTCTCCCTGCCTCACTGGACTGTCATCACAAAGGTAACTCTGTAGTCATTGGTCTCAGAACCCTGAGGGACGGAACCAAGCCTTTGTTGAGCACTGGTCGCATTCCAAGCTTTGCCCTGGGTGTTTTCAGGATGCCTTGCCTGTTTTTCACCATAGCCCTGAAAAGGTAGCCACCTCTGACTCTGTGCTGTCTCAACACTGGAACCCGTAACCCCATGTGGCAATTGACGCTCAAATGGAATGAATTAAGTGGAATTTAACCTCAGCTCCTCAGTAGGGTTGTACTGGTCACTGTCAGGTGTGCAGTTCGTCCCCTGTGGCCCAGCTTCTATTTGGGGCAGCACTAACCTAGAATGTTTCTGTCCTTGCAGGAATTTCATTGGCCAGCAATGGATTGTGTTATCATCCCATTTCACATGAAGTTGAGGAACAGGGTAGTGATTGTCACATGTTAGGATCTCAGCTGGATGAGGCTGAACTGGGACACAGCAGACCTGGGCCCACCAGCTGCCACTGCATAGCTCAGAACTCCAGGTGTCAGGACACTGTGCTCTCCTTTATTGCCTGGCTCAGATAGCTCCCCTTCCTGGGCTCCCCAAGAGCACAGACTGTTATCTCCGTGCCCCAGGGCAGACACTTGGGCTGAGCATTTGCAGAGTGGGTGATGGAATGACTGCTGAACACCCTCTGCTGAAACTTTGGGGCGAACTTAACTCCCCTCCTGATGGAGTTAATGTGGGGAGGGCAGAGCTGGCTGCTGAGGAGTGATGGATGGCCCCTCTCCCAAGATAAATGTGGCAGTCAAGGTAATCGGATTGTGTATGACGGTCTAATTTGTAGGCGAGGGGAGGAAGCGCCCAGCCATGCCTCGCCCCAGCCGCCTGTATTAGTTTAATCAAATGCCCAGTATCTAAATGACTAGGCCCAAGTGATGGATGATGTGAGCTTTGTTAAATGCTGTTGCCCTGTCGAGCTGAACTTCTCAAGGGCCTGCCCAGTGCCTGGGCTCTTTAATTTTTTTTTTTTTCTTGCTTGGTTATCTTTGTGTGGGGCAGGGAAGGGGGGCTGGGGCTTTTCCTTCTGTCTTAAAGTCTTTGGTTCTTCACGAAGGAGGAGGAGTGGGATGGAGTCACCTTGTGCCTCTTCTGAGAAGCCTTCCTGGGTCACTGCACAGTCTTGGGGAGCCAGACTCCTCCGCAGAGCCTTTCACGTTGGGCTTCACCCTACACCGTGTCTTCCATCTCCGGCAGACTCTCCCTCACCCTGGGCTGGCCTTTTCACTCCTTGAATGGGGTTTTGGTTACACCAAAAGTTTTTCACTTTATTCTAGGAAGACAAACACTCATCGTTAGTGTTTGTCTTCCTTAAGAATCCTGCCCAACCCCATGATCATTTGGATATTCTCCTCTGTCACCTTTTAGACATGTGACATCTTCTTTGGCTGTGATGTGTGTTTGCAGTCTGGTTATTCTGAGCTCTGAGCACCTGCTGTGTTCCAGAGCGGGCTGGGTCCTCAGAAGAGATGGGAGATAGGAGAGGACAGTCCTGTCCTCTAGGAGAGATGGTGTATTTGAGCTGAAGCTCACATTCTTAAAAAGGAGGTCCAGAACCGCAGGCACACTATGCCACCCTGTGTGACGGAGCGAGAGCTCCCCACTTCCATGCAGTGCCCTGCCTGCTGTCAGTCGGTATTGAATGGACTGTCACCTGTGCCAGGCATTGCTCGAGGGCCTGAGGAGGTGGTGGGACCCCTAACAGATGGGGCCCCTGGTCCTGGAAGAACTTCTGTTCCAGCATAGGGAATGGGGAGTCAGATAATAAGAATTTCTGAAATAGAAAGTAATAAGTGCTCTGGAGAACCAGGAAGCTGGGGAGAAAAATAGAGGGCATCAGGTGGTGGGAAGGAATTGCAGTCTAGGAGCTGGAAGTCGGGGAAACATTGGCTAAGTGAGCGTAGGGGAACCACGTGGTAGTCCAGGGGAGGACCTTCTAGGTAGAGAGGCAGAGGCCATGATATATGCCTGTGACAGAGTAACCCTGGAAGGAGAAAACAAAAGCCACCAGCAGTTGTTTGAGAGGAGTAGGTGACAAGGATGGGGTCAAGGAAACTGTTTTTCAGTGTATATCTTTTTTCTGCTTCTGTACTGACTACAGGCACACATTAGTTTTTCAAAAATAACATTTCAAAGTTAAGAAATGGAACAGTGAGCTGGACTCATCACTTGTCATGGGAAAACAATGGGTTTGGAGGCTGGAGGGCACGGGCCCAGATCCCTCTCATGGCCTCTGTGTGGAATGTTAAGCTCTGTATGGAGAACTAATTTGTGTATTGCTTCTGTAAATAACAAGTAAATTTATTAAGTAAAAATGAACAGGTCTGACTCAGCAGTTTTTGCAGGTTGTCCTAAAGCAGGTTTCTTAACCTCTCTGAGCACTAGTTTCCTCCTGTCATATGGGGGTGGTGATCGCTATTTCAGAGGATTGTCAGGAAAGTGAATAGAGAGAGGGGATGTGTTCATTTCTGCCTGCTCTGCAGTTGACCTTCCCAAGGATGTGTCCCTGCACGACTCAGCTCTCTTCAAGCCAGGGAGAGAAAATATATCCCTATGCTCAGATTCTCCAAGGGCTCGAGACCCCATGAAGATCCCAGCTCTGCAATCCAGCTTGCTCAGGGATGGTTGGGTTTGCTTCAGACCTCCAGACTGAGAGCCTTTCCAAGACCCTGTGCCCTGCTGGATGGTCACTTGTCTGACCAGGCTCGTCCCTGGAGGGTTGCCCACCTGGTGCTCAGCTTGACTCGGGCCACCTAGGCATCCAGCTCGGATGCCCCTCCCTGCCCCGGTGTTTCCTTCTCTTTCCACTTGCTGTGTTAATTTTTCATGGTCTCCATCAGAGGCAGAAGGCAGAGAGCTGTTTCCTGCAGGGAGAGAGCAGGCGCCAGAGAGGGGAGGAGGACAGGAGGACTACGTGGTGATTAAACACTGCAGAGGCCTAAACAAATGACGCTTCCTCCCCCAGCTGCTCTGGAAGAGAAGCAGAGATCTGGGCCTGAATTGCAGGTGGCCCAGGCTACTGTCTGTCCCCTGCCTACCTGGGGCTACTTCCTGAGAGCCGTCAGGGATGCTGAGCCCTGCGGTACCTAATTCTGTCCTTACTGCCTTCCTGTGAGAGCAGCTCCAAGGCAGAGTGCTACACGGTAGCACGCTAGCAAGTGTGGAGCTGAGAGCTGTGGTGGGGCATCAATGTTTCCCTCATTGGGTGGAGGCTTTAATTAGACCATGAGTGCTCAGAACTGTGCCTGGCCTGAACCAAGTTCTCCACCTGTAGCCACTTGCAGGGTTATTACAGTTGGACCTTCAGAGCAACTAGGTGAGAAGGTTTTCATGCAAGTGAAGAAACTGAGGCGCCTGCATCTGCCAAGATTACACAGTTCATAACTAGTAGGTAAAGTCAGGGTTCCACCCACTTCTGACTCCCTACCCAGTCTCCTTTCTCCCATCTGGGAAGAGAGAGTCCAGGTGGATGTCAGGGCAGGTCAGTAGCAGTATCAGAGAGCATTTGCTAAGCACAAGTTTCTTCTGGCCCTGAGAGCTTGAGTACATTCTGAACTCAGAAGTGGGGAGAGAAGGCTCCTTCCCTCTTGATTTGCTCCTGCACCTGCATCTTGCCAGGCACTGAGCTTAGCAACTGGCCTAGAGTAGTGGTTCTCAAAGTGGGGTCCTTGGACCCACAGCATCTGCATCACTTGGAACCTAATTAAACATGCAGATTTTTTCGGCTCTACCCAAGACCAGCTGAATTAGAAACCTCACTGGGGGTAGAGCTTAGCAGGCTTGTGTTTTAACAAGCCTTCCAGGTGATTCCGATGCATGACACAAAATTGAGAACCCCTGTCATGGAGATTCAGGTGGTTTAGCCCTGCCCTAGGACCTCACCATACAGACATCACCCAGGTGTGTTACATTCTGAGTAACAGGTGCAGCCAGCAAGCACCAGATGTAAATGAAATTCTTATAAACCATTCTTATCTCCATTGCAATAAGAATTTAAAGAAAAAAAACTCAGAGAATCATTTCATCAGGTAAAGAAAGGATCTTCTTACAAAAAGAAAAATTCTTTCTTGTTTCCTGCCCCTCCTCCCCCCACTGATAAATCAGTCTCTATCTCAGGTTATCTTGAGTGGAGTCTACCTGTGTGTGACTAAAACAAGTATCTAGCATGCTGACACATACTCTCCAGTAGGTATCAGGGCCTTCTGCAGTGTGGAGGAGAGTCCAGGGGGTGAATGGAGGCCAGTCTGGTGTTTCAGGCAGCTGGGTCATACACTTGCCAACCTGTCAGGCACCTGGAGAGGTATTAACAATAACCCCAGCCAGGCCTGGGTGCCCTCTAGGGCTCTGTCAAGCATCCATGCTCCAGAGTTCTCAGAAAAGGAGTAGAACAACCAGTTAGGAAGTCAAGAGATAGAGACATGACATATGCAGGTGATCAGCTGCTCTTGCTGGATGATGAGCTGAGAGGAAAACCCTACAACAGGGTTTTAGATAGAGATCCTATTTGAAGGTTGTCACCTCCCGCAGTGTAAGATCAGGAAGCAACATCTGAACAGCCACTGCAAGCTGCCCGGGGTGGCAGGCTCCTCTAGGGTGGCTGCTGCGTGTGTACTGAGTTTACAGCACCTGCCTAGAGCTCCGTGGCCTGCACCTTGCAGCCAGCAGATACCAGTCCCTAGGGTGAGATAACAGAAGCCAGCCTTGGTTCTGGCCTAGCCATACACTCAACTTCCCCCAAATGGAAGTTGTGGGTACCCCACCCTGGGGTTTGGGGAGGACCTGGGGAATGAGGAAGTGTGAGCCAGCCCCTTGAGCTGCTCTTGGCTGACAGTGGCATGCTGGCCCACGCCTCTGCCCAGGCCTGTCCCTCCAGCTGGCAGAGCAGAGGGCCACTCTGCAGAAATATTCATTGGGCACCTCTAAGAAGGACGTTCTCTTTCTGATGAAAACACCCTCTTGCGTTTGTTGTGGGGTATCTTTTCAGTTGAACCCGAGCTATCTGGGAAGACCTATAGGATAGTGTGAGGTGGCAGGGAATTTTTCTGAGCCTGGATTTTCCTGAAGCCTGCGAAGAGGCTCAACCCAGTCTGGTGTCTCCTTTTTGTGACCCAGCCTCCACTGGGTAAGGGATGGCCAAACCGGTTTGGGAAACAGTCCTGCCTGCCGGCTCCAAGGTCCCTCAAGAGTTCAGTTCCCAGGGTGAGTTCACACGCCTGAGACTCTAGCTCCCAGCTCCTGCCAACCCAGGCAGCCCTTGGGGAGAGGGGGTGGGGTGCACAGTGAGTGCTCCAGGAGGGAGGGACAGCCTAGAGGCCTTCTCTCAGGCCGGGCTGGACCACAGGACCTGAGCAGGCAAGACCTACCCAGCATGGGTTAGCAGAGTAGGCCAGGCCATGAACCTGTGTGCACATCCCAGGCCAGCCAAGCCCCCATGGCTAGTCTTCCCTGCAGCATGGCAGGTGGGGGGTGGGGGTGGTGGGCATGGGCAGAGATGGACCACGTCACTCGCAGCCAAAGAACTAGCAGACACTGCCTCCTGGTTTTGCCTTTCTAACCTATACCATGATGGGGATGACAGAGCAGGGAATAGACATGGGGATGATTTAGCAAAACCAAAGCAGCTGAAACTTGGGACATGCTCCGCCAGTGGTGCTAATGTAACAATGTGACTGTTCTGCAGGAGAGTAAGATTTTCCCCCAAGGGAAACCGCTCTGGTTTTAGGTTCCAGAGGTCAGCTGTCAGGGCCACCAAAGTCCAATCCACAACTCTCCAGGAAGGACATTTCCTGTGACCAAGGAAAAGGCCTAACCCCTTGGTCCCCCAGCAACTGAGGCTGCAGAATGCTCCCCGCCCACCTGCTTGCCCTTGTGGGGCCCCTGACACCCAGGGGCCACTCTCTCCTCTGGGCACGGGTCTTATTAAGCAAGGCACTGGGCAAGGTCAGTTCCCTGTAACTTACACTTGGTGGGGAGGATCTCCTCCAGGTGTGAGAGCAGACACCTTAGCTTCTTCAGGGTTAGGAAGAGGTCAGGGCCTGAGAGACATGGCCTGCTGTGAGGTTAGGGTCAATCCAGGGGGCCACCCTACACATGGCCCAGAGAGGGGAGGAAGTTGTCTGCAGTCACACAGGAAGCTGATAGCAGCTCCAGGCAAGAAGCTGGGAGGCCACAAGTCATAGGAGCTGGAGGTGGGTGGGAATGCAGGGCTGTCCCCTGGGGGACATGCCTGCTCTCAGATGTATCACAGACCTGGGCTTCAGGGACACCATCATGTGCCAGCAACAGGGCCCTTGCCCTGTGGAGTGCCTTTGTTTGGATTACCTCCTCTTGGGCCTCGATTTCCCCTTTATAAAATGTGGATGGTCTCATCCTTGGCTGACGCCTAACTGGGGGTGCCACGTGACTGGAAAAACTAATGAGTTGTTTGTGCGCTGAAGGGCCAAAATGGACATCCGGTCTTACAGATGCACACATGTGGCCCTGGGGGAACACCTCTGGTACAGTGTCCTTGCTAGAGCCAACCATGGTCTCCTGGGGCCAAGTGGCCACTGTTCCACCCCTCTGTGGTCTTGTTTCCTGTGCTGTTTCCTCCTGAAGGGAGGTGACCTGAAAGACCTGGCAGGGAGAAGAGGGCCCTTCTCATTTCTGGGGGTGCTGCAACAATGATAGGTCTACAGAGGGGGACAGGCCCACCACCTACTGCTGGGCACAGTCAGATGGGGGCTGAGGCCTCCCTGTGACTGCCCCTCACGTGGGTCTGCCTCGGCCCTGGCACCCAAGTGCTCCTGAGGAGTAAGGGATCTGGCCGGACTGGCCCCCTGGCACTGCTGGGCCAGAGAGCTGATCAGAAGAGTGCTCACTGGGGTGAGCTGTGGGGGATGGATGCAGTTTCTAGCAGGGAAAACATTGAGCATGAGCACAGTTGGGGCTAGAGGAATACCCAGCAGAGGGGCAGGGGGACACAGTTTGCCCAGAAAGCACCAGGGACAAGGGGGTGGTTCAAGGCCGGGCAGTTTTTGAGTATCTGTGTGATCCTCTTGGAGACAAGTGAAAGAAACTATATTTTGTTTGAGCAACTTTATCCAGCGTGTTGGTGGAAAGATGAGGAAACCTCTTAATCCTAGAGGAACCTCAGGTACAGTTGGTGCAGAGGCCCTTCGATATGTCCACCATGTCCCATTAATGGAAGGTGCCACCATTGTCACATACACCACTATCTAATGTACCACTAAGAAGGAAGTTAACAATGAACATAGTAACGATTTATTCTTACAGTAGAACCTCCCAACATTGACCACCTCCTTAAGTTGATCTAATTTTCTTAGGCTAGGCATGCACCACATGTGCATATTAGTACAGTGGGCCTAGTTCCTTATGTTGACTATTTGTTACAGTCCCCTAGGTGGTCAACTTAGAGAGGTTCTGCTGTATAATGCTTTCTACATCCCTGCATTTTGTATTAATTAGCTTGTTTAGTCCTCGTGATAACTTAGGAGTAGGTAATGCACAGAGAGAGAGGGAAAACTTAAGTGATTTACCTGCAGTCACACAGCTGCTATGTGGCTGAGTGGGCATTTGAACCAGGTAACCTGGCTGCAGAGCCTGTGTTCTTGGCCACTCTGCTTTGTGGAGGTGGGAGACAGGAGGCAGCCAGCGTTTTATTGCTTTATGGTCTCTGGTTGGGACTCTTTGCTATGAGACTCCCCATCTCTCATGGTTGCAAAGCTCAGGCCCTTCCTTCATCTTGGGGTGCCTTAGCCAGGCACCCCAAGCAGCCAGGGAGCAGGAGAGATTTTTTTTTTTTTTTTTTTTAATTTGGTACGAAAGGTCTTTATTAGCGGGGAAGCTGCAGAGCAGCATTAAGGAGGAGGGGAGAGAGAGAGAGAAAGAGAGAAGGGACGGAGAGAGAGACACGAGACACGTGGGGGAAGGAAGAGAAAAGAGCAGGAGAGATTCTTATTATTGTCTCCCCATTAGAGAAGAGATGAAGAGGAGAGCCCAGGTCTGGGTGGTCTCAGAGCCCCATGTTCTATGCCTCTACCCTCCTATGCCCTTACCACCCCTTTTCTGTGCATGGATCTGGGACCCAGGACCCACAGGCACAGACAGAAGGCTCAACTGTGGGAGTTGCTGGTCAGAGGGTAGGAGAGGGCCCTGGGTGAGATGCTGCCTAGCGCTAGGAAACCACTAGCATGAGCACCAGTGCCAACTGTGAGCAGAGGGAAACCAGGGCCAGGCTGGCTGCCTGCTTTGCATGAACTGCTGTTTTCTGTAAACTGCTTACCTTCTGTTCCCCATTATGGTAGGGCGGGGCATGTCATGAAAACCTGACTCAGTTGTAGGTTGTATCTGCTGACAGCACCCATCTCTGATGAGATTCCATTCAGAACTCTGTTCCTGAAGTCTGGATCCCACCCCCAGGCATGGTGAGCTGCCGGGTGGTGGTGGTGGGGATGTTAAATGTTGCAGGCACCAGGTGACAAGTATCATCCTGATCATCCGTGTCTGTCCTTCCCTCTTGTCTCAGCATATGGGGTTATTTCTGGCGGTGATTCATGTCAGTCTGTTAGACATGTGTTGGCTGCATAGCATGTGCTAAATGCCATGCTGGGTGCAGGATTGCAGAAGGGAACCCCTCAAATCCCATCATGGCCCCTGGGGGTTCATGCTGTCACTGTGGAACACATCGTTCCCTTAGGTGGCCCAGCTCACCACTCATGTCTCTGTCCATTGATTGATTGTCTTCCATCCGCTGGGCCCTGTGCAGCCTCTGGGGACACAGGTTGGAAAGAAGTGATCAGAATGCATTTGTGGAAAAATTCCTCCACCCTTGCAGAGGGTGGGTTGGCAGGAGGCAGCTTTGGCGACTAAGATAAATGATAGGATGCTCTTGTCATAATTCAGGGGAGAAGCAGCAAGGCTGCAGAAGGTGATTGGATTGGAGTAGGCAAGGAGCAAAGGGAACAGACTGCAAAGATAGTCAAGACTGGGGATTGGTGAGTGGGGCACAGAGGAAAGTGGAGTTGGGGATGGAGGGGCCCAGTGTGGGGGCCCGGCTCTCCTGCTCCTGACTTACCAGTGGGGCCCTGCAGCTCCAGACTTCCCTGTCAGGAAACGGGACCACTCTCCATCTTCAGAGGGTCTTGTGGCCTTTGTAAACTAATGGGATGGTGGAAGCATCTGAAAATGTCTCATCTGTGTTTTTATTGGAATAGTGAACCACTGATGTCTTCTCAGGGCTCTTTCTGCCAGGCACTATTTGAGGGGCTTCAGGTTTTTTTGTTTTTGTTTTTGTTTTTTTGAGACAGAGCCTCAAGCTGTCACCCTGGATAGAGTGCGGTGGCATCACAGCTCACAGCAACCTCCAATTTCTGGGCTCAAGCGAGTCTCCTGCCTACGCCTCCCAAGTAGCAGGGACTACAGGTGCCTGCCACAATGCCCAGCCATTTTTTGGTTGCAGCCACCATTGTTTGGCAGGCCCAGGCTGGATTCGAACCCACCAACTCAGGTGTACGTGACTGGCACCTTAGCCCGTTGAGCCACAGGCGCCAAGCCAAGGGGCTTCAGTTTTAAGATGCTACCTGGGCACCTCTGAGTGCTGCCCCTCCTGGGGCCTCCTGTGTATCTCCTATACACAGATGCACACACACACTTCCTCTGTTCTCCAGCAGCCTTTTAGCTGCTGAGCTGCTCTTTGATACTTAATACGCCTTTGTTTCATTTTGTGAGTGGCTTCCCTAGGCTGCAGTGCGTTTGATGACTCTCCTTGTTGACCCTTATGTAGTCTCCTTATGGACCTCTACATACTCCACCTGAGGGCTTTTCATCCCTCCCCAGCCTCCTCCCTCCCCCACCCCTGCCGCTGCTCCCATCTCTTCCTAACTCCCAGATCTTACTGGGAATAAGCACCCACGCCTCTTGCAATCCACGCCTTCCCCCCACCACACAGGAAGCCCCTCTTTCCTTGTGGCCATCACACTACCTCTGGTTTTCTTTTCATGCGTTTCCCATGTGCCTGGGGAGCTTGTCTGCTTTCTTTGATGCTTCAACAAGATCATTGCTAACAAAGGGTGGTCACTCGCTGGTCTGGGAGCACAGCTCTACCCTGTCTCCCTGGCACTGGGCAACTCCTAAATTAGGGCCTTGCTACTTCTGCCTCTTGCCACCTCTCTTTTTGTGTCCTGAGCCAGAGCGGCAAGTACAGGGATGTCATTGCCTCCAGGAAGGGCCCTCTGGGACTCCGCCCCACACCTCCTTCACCCTTACACCTGGTTTCCTTTTTCTTTTCCCTAAAGGACAGTGTCAGAGCTGTGACTGCTAGGGGATTTGCCGGAAGGATCTTGGAGAGCAGAAGTCAGGAACTTTCTGGTCCTCTCCTGATCCTGAGAGCTAGGGTGTGCATTCCTTCCCAGTTGTATTTCAGAGGTGTGGCAACAGGTCAGCTGATATTGGTGCTGCCATGGCTGTAGTATCCTCAGGTGCAATTGTTGCGGAGACATGTCCACTGGGTCCTATTAATAGAAGGTGCCACCATTGTCATACATACCACAATTTAATGTACCACTAAGGAAAAAAACACTGCCGTGCTCTCTCCTTTGGTGTAGCATTTTTGTAAGACTCGTGCTGCTTGTCAGTGATGTTGGTTAAGTCCTGGTGTGGACCAGGAGCCCTGGTGAAGCTTTGTGAAGCTTCAAAGACAAGTGCAGGCAGCAGGAGGATGAGAGGTCAGTTGTCCTTTCTGCCCAGCCCTCAGGGCTGCCGCTCCTCCTGTGGATGTGGCTGCAACTGTCTGGATCTTGGCTGCTAAGCCCAGGGTTCTAGAAGTGGCCCGTGAGATGCTGGGACTCTGGATCCTGAGGAACCTGCCCTCTTCCCACTCTGAAAGATAGGTGCTGTTGGGCTGAGGGGCCCTGGATGTGTCATGGGGGACTCAGGGAAGGAGGAACAAAGCCTGGGGCCACTGGCTCCTTACTTCTGGCTGAAGCTCAGAGTGGGGAATTAATTTGTGTTCCCTGTGTTTCAGGGCACTTGACATCCTCCTTCTGGGGCTCAGAAGGAAGGTGGGAGGAGGAGGCCTCTGTGCAAAGTCTGTGCTATTGAGCCAGCAGCCTAGTCACCTGCTAGGGGGCCAGGCTTACTGGTACCCTGCACCCCACCTCACTCCACAAGTTTCCCAAGCTTCATGCCTACCCAAGACATTGAGCTCTGCAGAGAGACACTTGGGCCGCTGTGGGTTGCCCCTTTATCAACCAAAGTTAATATATTAATTATTATGTAGCAAGCAAGTATACAGCATTGACTATGTGCCCTGCTCTGTCCCTCTGCTTCATGTTGGTGACTGAGTTCATTCTTGAACTACCATAGCAGATGAGAAAATTGAGGCAAGGAAGCTTGTCCCGCAGTAGCAGAGACAGCTGGGATCAGGTCTTGTAGTCCGTGCCTCCCCAGGTCTCCCAGTGTTAAGTAATATGGGGGCAGGGGCGGGATTGTAGGGGCTGCTTTTCTGGGGCTGGTGTGTGTTACAGGGTCCTGAGCCCTCTGCCTCCCCTTACCCCCACCCCACTTTCTGGGTCCTACTTAATAACCTGGGGCTGACTGGCACCTCACATCCACTCTGTGAAGCTGGCAGCTCCTGTGAAACCCATTTTATAGATGGGAAAGTAGAGAAAACATCATGAGAGCTGAGCCTTGAGGAAATTGTATGAGGAAAGAGGCATGAAGTTGTGTGGTGTCTGGTGGGGCCGCCGTGCAGAGAGGTGGGCCTGAGCCTCATGAAGGAGAGACCACCTCCCATCTGTGAGCTGCTCCCCCTGCCTACGTTGAGGAGAACACATCTGCAGGTGTCGCACCTGCTCTCCTGACACCTCACACAGTGCAGACACAGATGTCACACTAACTACACGCCAGACATCCGTGCCCACTGTAGGTGTTAGTGTCTTGTAAACATAATCCTAAAGCGTAAAGCATTAATAAAATGCATGTTTGGCATGTGAAGAAACTGAGGCCCAGGAAGATTAATTTGCCCAAGGAGATGTAGCTATGGAGGGCGGAACTGGGTTTCAACCCTAGACTTTGAGGGTTCCTCATCTGGAACCACAGGGCAGCAGCCACCCCGTCAGGTCAGGAGAGGTGAGAGTCTAGGTTTGGACCCAGCTTGCCAGGCAGCCTGTTGGTCCTGAGTAGTTTGGACTCGGCAGTGGGAGCTCTGCAAGGTTCCATTGGGGACGCTGACCTAGCCTGTGTCGGTGGGAACTGCGGCCCACAGCAGATGCTCTGTAGCTATTTGTTGAATGACTATAGGTGAATGATCAAACACTCTGATACCTAAGTGGCAGAAGCCTGGTTGCAAGGATGCTGGTTGGGAGTGGTAGAGATGGCCCAGTGAGTTCCTTTTTAACATGCTGGGTGGTGCCTGTTTGTGCACCCTGCTAAAAAGTGTGAGAACTGGGCTCGGCACTTGTGGCTCAGCGGGCTAAGGCACCAGCCACGTACACCTCTGCTGGCGGGTTCGAATCCAGCCCGGACCCATCAAACAACAATGACGGCTGCAACCAAAAAATGGCCGGGCGTTGTGGCGGGCCCCTGTAGTTCCAGCTACTTGGGAGGCGGAGGCAGAAGACTTGCTTGAGCCCAGGAACTGGGCTGTTGCTGTGAGTGTGATGCACAGCACTCTATCCAGGGTGACAGCTTTGAGACTCTGTCTCAAAAAAAAAAAAAGTGTGAGGACTGCTTAGAAATGTGAGTTAAGGCTCAGAGTTGGCATTTGGGGTCTGAGGTGACCACCCCCCGGCCCCTATTGCCACAGCTCCTGGATTCCCTGGGTGCCTCTGCACCTGCCTCGCACCTGCTAGTGAGGAGGCCCCACCTCAGGTGAGAAGGCAAAAGGATTGTCTCTGGGGCCACCCCTGGACACTACACTAAAGAGATGAATGCAGCTGGGTCTGTCTGACTTTCTCTTCCAGGAGGGCCAGGACCCATCAGAGGTATTTCTGGGACAGAGGACCAGTGGGTGCTCCCATAGTCATGCTGTCAGCCTCAGGAGGGGTGGTCCTATCTGGTTTCTCATGGGGCAACCCTGCACACACCAGCTTGCCCTGTACTCCCCCCTTCTGTGGCCAAGCCTCTGCTTCCAACAGCCCCCCTGCTTCCCAATTTCTGGTGGGCAAAAGGCCTCTCAGTGCTGACATCCTAAATTGGGAGGACTCTAAAAAGATGCTTGGGGGTACTGAGGTTCCACACCCCTCAGCAGGGTTTGGGGTATCTCACTATGGGTGGCCGTGGGTCTGAGTGGCATTTGTTGACAGCTGTGCAGGTGATGTGTACATAGAGCTCTGGCCGCAGGAGCACTGGTGGGCAGAGAGAGCCAGCCATGTGTGCTGTACTTTGGAAAGGGAAAAAGAGCCTTGGGATCCCAGCTGTTGTTTTAATTTGGAAATTGGGATTCTTTGTGTGAAAAGGGGGCCTTTGGGGCCAGCCCCGTTACCAAGAGCAAGTGGGGCTCACAAGACGAGACAAGGGCTGGTCGGTCGTATTGGCTGCCCAGCTGGTGGGAGGGGCCCTCTTGACCTTGGCTATGGCAGAAGGGGGGGTCTGGCTAGGATTGAAAGAGCCGTCTGTGGCGGGTACACTCTGCACACAGTACCCGAGGTACTCCTGTCCCTCCCACCCACCCTGGGACTGCTTGTGCTCCATCTCAACGAGTGCACAGACCAAAGGCATATAGGTCAAAGCAGCGTGCTGGCGGGACCCGACTGATCAGAGCAGGCAGGCCCCCAGCTCAGATGTGCATGTGACCGCCGAGATCCAGGAACACACCCAGACACCCGCCCCGCTGGTGTCACTCTGTCCTTGGATAATCCCCTGCCTGCACCTGTCTGTCTCCTGCCCTCCTGGTTCTCTGACAGCACCCAGACTTCCTTTCTGGCAGCAAATCCCCAGGTGTCATTAACTGGTGTTTGCCTCAGAACTGCTCGTGTGGGTCTGTACCATAAGAACGTGCAGTCCACCAGCACACGTGGGGCTGAGCCAGGGGCTATCAGTGAGGCCTTTGTACTCACCAGCCTCCATGGGTAAGGGGCGGTGCCTTCCCACCTCCTGCTTTCCTTCTTGGTTGTGGGAATGTGGCCTTCCTGGCTGCTTGGTCCACATATCATGCCTGCATGCAGCACACCAGACCTCACATCCAGGCTCTGCCACGTAGCCAGCCTGCCTCTATTTCCTTTGCAGAAACCACTCCACCAGGGGGAGGAGGAGGTGGGCTGTCTTTGGCTGAACAGGAAACTGAACAGTGATATTGGAGGAAAGCCCTGAGTTCCCTGATGGTGGTCTGTTTCCCCTACATGGCATGGCTGGCCCCAAGGAGGCTAGAGTGCTGGGAGGGGTGGGGCAGGCAGCAGGCGCCACCATCTGCGGCCATCCTTTGTGTTGGCAGTGGAGCAATCCCTCCGTCGCAGTGATCCAGCAGGTCTCGTGTTTGGCGTGCAAATGAGTTTCCAGATGCCCAGTGCCCCCACACAAGGAGTGGTAGTTAGGGGCCTGAGAGAAAAATGAAGCAACGTGGAAGCTCATGTCTGTTTATTCCAGTCTCCCCTCCAGCCACAACAGATGTGTGCTGGACGCCCGCTGCAGGGGCATTGCCAGTTTCTAGGCAGACTCACACCAAGGGAGGGTCTTCCTTCCCTTCCTTGTACCTTCCTCCCTTTGAGGGTGATGTCAAGGTGATCCCACAGAGAAGCAGAATGCATCTTTTAGCCTTTCCACTGCCCCCTTCTGGAAGGAGAAACAGGTACCCTCTTAGAGATCACAGTCCCTGCTTGCATCCTTGGTTGCATCCGAGAAAGTGTAGGCAGTGGCCTTGGTAAGACCTCCCAAGGGCTGTGGACTGATGGAGAGCCTTGTCCAGGATCTTGGCTGTTTGAAGTGGCAGCCTGCCCAGCCACTGCCCATCATAGTGCATTTGGGTGTCTTCCCATCATGCCAGCTGAACATGATGAAAGGGTGGACTCAGAAGCGGCCCGAGAGGTTCCCTATTGAGATGGAGGCCTAGGAGACCATGGCCACCTGCGAGGCATGTGCCGTGCATGTATGTTCAGCCAGAGTGTTTTTTGGGTTGGAGTTTAGAGCCCTGCAGATGCTCCCGGGATTGTAAGCAGGCTCTAAAAAGGCTATGGATCTCGTTTAAACCTTGCAGTTTTGGAGCCCACTTGCGGGGAGATGCCAAGCAGTGCTGACTATTCACAGTTGGAAAGGGTGGGCTTCACTGAGCGGTCTCAGGTGGTAGATGGCTCCTAGCCTTGCCTGACTCAAGGTCTCCGTTGCCCCTCCAGTTACCCATTGGCACCGTCTCTGCCACCCTTTTCTTCATCTCAAGTCTTATCTTTGCTGCCTTCGACCTGCAGCATGGTAGTCATTAAAATGGGCCGTCTTCTGATCAACTCTGAGCAACAGAAGCTTTTGATTCTTCCTTCAGGACTGTTAATCCCATTTTAGAGTTGAGAACACTGAGGCCTCTGGGAAGGCTTAGTGAATCTCCCATGTCACACAAATCTGGGAGCAAAGCCAGTGTCAACAACATCAAGTCCAAGGAGGGTGGGCTGGGTTCCCGCATGTGGCAGGGTGTGGCAGATGAGGTGCCCCCTAACCGTCCTGTTCATCCTTGCAGCCCTGCTGTCCTCCTGGTGTGAGGAGCTCGGCCGCCTGCTGCTGCTTCGACACCAGAAGAGCCGCCAGAACGACCCCCCTGGGAAACTCCCCATGCAGCCCCCCCTCAACTCCATGAGCTCCATGAAACCCACTCTGTCGCACAGGTGAGTGGGCTTGTGGCACGGAGGGGCAGGGGTCGGGGCTGCTCAGCTGGGTGCTGCAGGTGGAAAGCATCTACACAGCTGTGAGGACATTACATTTTCTAAGATGCAGTGTTTGCAGTCCTCATGGGTGAGGGCTATTTCTCCCTCTTCACACAGAGGATAAGACTGCTGAGTTTACCTAACCTGACTGTTTTGTCCCTTTGGTGGGGCTGTTTCTTCTTCAGGTTCTAAGCTTTTGCAGAAAGTTAAAAATCCTAAACTCCAGCCTTTGTCTCTTTCTTGCAATCCCCTCCCCCCCCCAAAGAAAACCAGGGGCTTCCAAGGCCTCAGGAAGGCCACAGGGTGGGTGATCTCACCCTGAGATGGGGACAGAGCCAGCCTATGCTGATCACATTGGAGCCTTAAGAGGTGGACCAGGCCCGCTAGAAGCCTGGAGTCCTAGGCAGGGTGGGCAGAATGGGCTCCAGGGAGGTTTTCCAGGCACCAAGGCATTGTCCAGCTTGCCCTACACCAGCCTCAGGAGGAACACGTGGTCAGGACTGGCAATTCCCCCAGTTAATTATCTCGCATGTCCCTTGCAGAGCTGGGGATGCTCTCTCTGAGCTCTCTGCAGGCTGACCCTGGAACAACAGGGCCTGTCACGCTGTCTGCTCTCGCTGTGTGTGTCCCCGCTAATGACCAGGAGGGGCATTTGCAGTCAGAGCTCAGCTCTCATTATCCAGCCTGACTGAGGGACCCGCAGCCCAGAGCATGCTGCAGGCAGACCTGGGTCACACCATCGAGGCGCTGCCGGGAACTCTGGTGTCAGCCACGCTTTATAAATCGAATTAGAGGCTTGTTGACTTTCAGAGCCGGAAAGGAGCTTAGCACTCATCATATCCAGTGCCCTGCCTGTGCAGGATTGCCCCTGACATGTGGCTACCCGCCTCGGTCAGAAGCACTTTGTTCCAAAGCAAGCCCACCACCACCCAGGGCACTGCCTCTCTGAACCCTGGATCTGGCTGCCGACAGCTCCAAGCCTCCATGCCACAGCAGTGTTTCTTCCCGGGGTTGGCTTGTGTGCAGGGTAATTTTTCATGGTGCAGGACTTTGTAGGGCATTTAGCGTCTTGGTCCCTGCCTATTCGATTTTTCCAATGATTGCCTCCTTACCCCCGAGCACTGGAACAGCAAAAGCTCCCTCACATGTTTGAGGGGGCATCACCCTTGGTTAAGAACCCCTGCTCTAGAGAGGCAAGATCTATCTTCTACATTCAACCCCTGTTCCTCGTTCAACTAAAACCCCCAGGTCAACTCATCTGAACCAGCTGTGGAGCACAGGGTATGGTTGAATTTAACTCAAGCAGCATACTTTGTAGTTACCCACGTGAAGAGTTAATTTACTAATTCTGGCCCCAGCCGTCTATCCCTCCACAATCATCCTGCCTCTCATCATCTCACATAGGAGCATCTCAGCTTTCTCTCCCCCAAGTATTTCAGTAAAGTCGTTGCTGATGACGGGACAGAGCCCTGCAGCTCCCCACTAGAGACCTGCCTAAGACCAGCTCAACTGTGATTGTGCAGGCCACAGAGTGCCACAGGCCTGGACCGTGGCCAGCCCTTTGCCAGGTCGTCCTCTGAGTTGAGCACAGGCATGAGATTATTCAACCCTGGGGTTAAATGGAGATGAGGCATGTCGTTGCTCAATTAGCTGGTTGGGGCTAGTTGGTGAATAAGGCTCACCGGCACAAAATTAGGAGCTACAGATCAAGGCAGTGTTAGGGTTAGTGGACAAGCAGACTGGACCTTGGTGTTCCAAAGGAGGAAGATGGGCAGGACTGACTGTCGGTGGCTCCCTAGAGGATGAGAGATCTTAACCTTGAAGTACTTAGGCCGAGAGTGGGCAACTGCATTCTGTGAATGCAAACTGACTTCCTGAGGAATGGTGTGGGCTAGAGAGCCACTAACCAGCACCCAGGGCCCATAGCCTCTGCTACCACTGTGGCTTCAGATCCTGTGTAATTCCAGCAGTACGGCAGAGAATGCAAAGCAAGCGCCTGACAGCTTGAGGACCAGTCTGGTATTTTCTGTTTAGGATTTAGATGGCCTGTCAGAGAGAGGAGGCTGTGTTGGCTAGGTAATTTGCTGAGTATACTGATGGCTGACCATTTGGTTCCGTGAAACCTCCTCCTCAAGAAAGAAGTGAGGTGATGGGCCTTCTGCACAGTTGGAACTAGAAGGGAAACTAGGCCCAGAGAGGGAAGGTGACTTGGCTAAGAATACACAGCCAGTGAGGAGCAAAACAGGGCATTAAACAGTGTACACTGCTGTGCTGTTCAACTGGTCCGTCAAAGTTGATGCAGTGGTATCTGATTGTCTAAGCTGTTTTGGAGGCGTTTTCTGGAAGAGGGTCATGTAGTGTCTTATTTACTCACTCTGTTTCCCATTTTCTAGTGAGGCAATTGGAAGTGAAAATCATCAGTTGAACAAGGCCAGAGCCTATGTCTTATCCCCTAAGCCCAGGGCTGTTCCGAGGACACATCATGGTTGGGTGATTAAAAGTTAGCTGGTGTTTCTTTGTAACCTTTATTAATTCCCAAAGGGAGAAATCTTTCATTCCAGGGAAAATCCAATGGGGTCTCTCACCTTATAAGTCCCTAAGGTAATTTCCCAAATGAGAAAGAAAGAAAATAGAAAAGAAAGTCAAGAATTTTCACAGTTACATTTCAATCCATCATCCTCAACGACCTTAGTGAATGACTTGGAGCAAGAGAGTTCTGGTTGCTTTTTCACTGAGGTGACCTTGGGCCAGAGGCGATCTTAGGTACCCTACAGTATTGGGGGTATTCACTGTTTTGTGCTTGGAGGTATCTAATTGTTTGAGGGCTCAGGGTTCTTGTCAAAGGTCAGGGGACCAGTGAGGTCCTTGTCGAAGGGCAGTGAGGACCAGTGAAAGGGAGAAAATGATGCAGCTTGGAGGCCTGCTCCACCCCCAGAGACAGCAAGTGGCTGGAGGACCCCTGATGACTATAGCATTTCTGTAGCTCAGGGATCATAGTCATGTCCACTGCAGGATGCAGAGGTTTGGTGCCACAGTGTGAGGCTATGAGTCAGGGCCTGAGTTCTTCCACCCAGAACCTGTGTGGCCAAGCAAGGCCCTTGACGTCTCTGAGCCTTGTGGTTCCCTGATGGGGAATGCTGAATGTCAGGCAAGGCTCAATTTACCGTAGCCCCTGAGGCCATTTCTGAGGGTGAGGGTGGTGATGAGGAATATTAATTATCCAGCTTGTGAAAGTCTTTAGACTCTGAATCTCCCTGTTTTGTCCTCACCAGTGGCCCTCTGTAGTGACAGGTGTGCAGCACAAGGGAGGAGAGGCCAGAGAGGCCAGGGAAGGGCCCTGGACAGTGGCTGAGCAGTAGAACACCTTCCAAGTTCCTGCAGTGACCTAGAGTTGATACCAATGAAGTACTTCTGCCTTCCTCTTCCAGATTTTTAATGAGTGGTTAAAAAGCCATTTGTGATTAGCACATTGTCCATATGCAAATCAGTGTTGCAAAGGTAATTAAGGGCCTAATAAATCTTGTTTATGCTGTTAATTTGATTATAATCAAAGCCAGCTAGAGCTAGGGAAGTCTCCAAGATTGAGAGGTGCCAGCCTTCCTCTTTCAGGTGTGGGATTTGCAGCCTCCAGAGGAGAGTTCCTGGGTGGGGGAGACTCCTGATGCCCCCTAGGCACAGGCCCTGGAGCCAGGCTCTCAGGTCGAGTTTCAGGCCTCTGCCATCCTCTTGCTGGGTAACTTGGGGGCAGTTACTTGCCTTGTTCCTGCATTGGTTCACTGATATACAAAAGGGGATTGGCAGGAGTGGCAGGATATGGATGCTTATCACCAAACCTGGCACAGTGGAAGCTCTACAAAACAGTCGCTATTCACCGGCCCTCAGCCAGGAGCCATCAGACTCTGCTCATTTGTGGTCAGCAGACATAGAGGGAGCCAGAACTGACCCCCTGTCTTCCCCTTCCCTTGGTCACATCACACCATCTTCATAGCTTCATTTTAGCTCTTTTTGCATAACTGTACTAAAGCTTAGTTTTTAGTAGGCCCTTCTTGCTCCCCAGAAAATTTTTTTTAAAAAAGCAATGAGGGGGAGAATCGAAAGACCCACCATAAATCCCTGCTCCATCAGTTCCAGATGGCCAAGACACAAAGATCTTTTCCTTTCCTCCTTCCCATTGAAAAATGTTAACACCCTTTACTACAAGCGTTGCTATACAAGTTCCTCTCTTAGTTTCACTGCAGGGAGGCAAGTAGGCCCCAGTAATTGTGATGATGGAGAATGCTATTAATGGTTCCCCTAAATTAAAGAGGGTGGGAGCTTCAGCTCCTCACTGGCTTGGCATTTCATTAGTGGTTAACACTGTAGCCTCACAGGGAGACAGGACCAATATACTCAGATTGGGGAAATTAATTAGGATGTGTCTGACAACACCCTTAATAGGAATTTGTTAGTTTTCCCAAATAAAGTGGCCATTAGAAGTGCAAGGAAAGAAACAAGCCAGTCTTCCCTGACTCTTCCTTCTATGAATGTCTGTGTCCAGGGGTGGCCAGGAGCCAGGGTCATCACTCCTTCATCCCAGGCCTGCCTTCTTTCCTTTCATTCACCAAACCTTGATCAGTGCCTGTGGAGCTGGTACACAGACTTGCACACCATCTTCTGTAAGTGCAGTTTGAAGAGCTCTCTATAAAATATCTGGGAAAATTCTTGAGGGAACAAAGGAAATTGCCCTTGACTCAGCTTAGGAGACTTACAAATAGGATTATGCAGCCTGGGCTTTGAAGCATAGGTACGAGTTCACCAAAAGGTGGAAAAAAATTGAGGATGCCCTTAGAAGCTTAGAAACGCATTCTTTCTAGCTGTTGGGCAAGAATGATAGCAGCTCTTCTCATCTCTAGCATATTTGTAACACTCGTAAGCACCTTCATTGTATCATCATGTGTGTACCTACACCTTGGGTGGGTTGAGAATGGAGAAAAAAGGTCTGTTGAGCAGGGTCCTTCTACTGGGCACTGTGCTGAACTATACCTGTATTCTCATGTTTTATCCCGAAAGAGTGTTAGTCCCACTTTACAGAAGAGGAAGTTGAGCCTGACTTCAACTAATATATCAATGGTTGCCAAAATTATCAGTGGCAAAGCCAGGATTTGGCCCCAAAGAGTCTGACTCCAGAGCTCCACCCACATAGGTATCCTATCTCCTGCGAGGCTTCCTTCTGTCATTTGAGTAATACCCTCAAAAAGAAGTCCCTGAATCTTTGTCAACCTACCAAGTCCAAGCTAAAGCAGACATTTCAGTGTACAAAGTGATTTTCCTGGGACGCTGTTTGGATTTTTTCTGCAACCAGACTTTGAGCCCCAACTTTACTTCTTCACTATCTGTTTGTGCTGGGTGACTTCCCCCAAAATCCCTTTTTAGAACCCTTGTGGGCTTCCAGATCTGCCCTGCTGGATCCTGAGTTCCTGAGATACACACCTGATATACTCAGGTGACCTAGAAGTCTCACCCTCTGTGAACCCTGGTCCTCAGAGAGGCATCTGTTGAGACCACCTAGCAGGACATCAATGAGTTGTTAGTTCACTTAATTCTTTGTATCTAGGAGCCACTTGATAAATCACAACAATAATAACAAAAGCCAGCAGTTTCAGGGTGTCCAAGATATGTTGAACACGTATTAGGCATGTATACTTAATCCTGATAACAGCATTCCAGGGGAGGAGCTGTGATCATCGCCAATCTATGGATGAGGCAGAGAGCAAGCAGTGGGTTTATTACGTCCCCCTGTGTCCCTCTCTCACATCCTGGGCCCCAATGTCCGTGTGGTTACAGGCACACTGTCAGTCAGCCCCAGACATATCAAATGGTGCTTTTTCAGCAGCCTTCTGAGGGTAAGCCAGAGAAGTGGTGGTCACCCTTGGCACTTGGTTTCATTCAACAAAGGCTTCCTAAGCCCTGTAAGTGTATGAAGACATCATGCCCAAGAATTCAAGGTCATGGCTTCTGGTGCAGAAGAAAAAAGCATTGGGCCCTTGCCTGTACTCCCAGAACATGCAAAGGCTTCCCAGAGGAGATGGCCTTTGGCTAGGCCTGGAAAGGATGAATGGCATTTTCAGAATGAGACAGAGCTTCCCAGACTGAGAAGAGGTGCAGAGATGGGAGTGCAGCAGCCCTGTTTTGGGAAATGCTTGGCAGGCTCAGCATTTGCTGCTGAGACCCAAGAGGCTTCTGGCCTTTGTGCCTCTGTGAGTGGAACAGGATTGTTGTGGCAATTTAGGCTGGACGGACTGTGATTGGGCCAGCTCGTGGCATGAGACCAGGGTTAGGGGCATATGGAGTAGGGAGGGACGCCAGGCACCTCTCCCTGGGCCAAGCATGTCTGCAGGTTATACCATGCTTATCAGGGGAGACAAAAGGGTCTCAAGGCACCCCGTAGTCCTTCCCACCTCCAGCAGGCCTTGCCTCCCTGGTGGCAGCCTGGGAGCCTGATATGTCCTTGACATTCTGTGGTGGTGTCTGAGTCCAGGCAGAGATGTGTCGGCAGGGCAGCCATGGGGAGGCCTGCGGGGGCGAAAGCCTTCACTGCGACAGCCAGAGCTGTCTCCCCTAGAACAAGATGAGTCACAGCCACATCAGTGTGGCTGCCACTTCTGCTTCTGCAGCAGGTGTATGTACAGGCAAACCAGTCCCAAGACCGTCCCGACGTGCATGCGCCTGTCTTCCCCAGTGTGTGCAGTAGTGTGTCGGCAGGGCCCTGCCTGTGTGGGCACATAGGTGTGCCTCGTGTTGCCCGTGTGCACCTTTGTTCCTAGGCAGGGAACTTTCCTGTCAGAAGGTGGGATGCCCAGTTGGGGAAAGTTGGTTAACTTTGCTTCTCACAGGTTGAGGTGGAGGGGACGAAACAGGAAGGAGCTAGTTTCCGCCCACAAGGCCCACGCACGGAACTGCAGGGCAGTTGGGAGCATGTTTATGGGCCTGTGCAGTGTCCCCAGTCAACCAGGGCCTCCCTAGCTGGGGTGGTAAGGCAGTGGCTGCCAGCTCCCAGGGGTCTTCCAGTGGGGTGTACTTCCTGAGCCTGGCCAGACATGTTCTGAAAGGAAAGGGACCTGTGTCTGATTTGATGTCAGCCTGGAGAATCAGTGGGAACTTTGGGGACACCATTTCTGGGGAGAAAAGAGATTTAGGCTTGTGTTTTGTTGAGTTGTAGGGGATCTCATGTTCATCTAAGACAAGGGCCTTACAGGACAGCAGGTGTCCAGGGGTCTCCTCTTTGTTTTTTAAAGCCATGCATGGCCTGCAAGCCCTCCCTGCAAGACTCTGGTGTGCTAGCTCTGGGACCAGGTGGTACTTCAGGTCCCCAGCAACCTCCCTGGGAGAGAAGAGGTGGTTGCAGCCCAGCCTCCCTTAGGAGCAGACTCATTGCCTACTTTCCTCTGTTTCTCTGCGCTGTCCACTGTCTCTGGGCTCCTGGTCCCCAGTCTGCCACCTCAAGAGCAGAATCTGTCTCTGTCTATTCCCTTTGGCCCATGCATCTGGGTCTCACCCCTTTCCATAGGTCACTAGCCCTCACCTTGTCTACCAGCCGAGTGCCCTGACTAGCTCCTCTTGTGATTCTGGTCCTGCTGTATCCCTCAGAAGTCATGAGTCAGCTCAAGCCTGTGTCACGTCCCAATTGAGAAAGCCCTTTTTTCCCTCTTGCTGGTTCAATGTCATCACCCACTCAGGTTCTGTGACCTGCAATTGGAAAACAGTGAGCATAGGGCAGTGGGCGGGGGGATCGTTCTTATACCCATTTTACAGATGGGGAGACTGAGTGCAGAAACTTCAAGGCCCTGAGCACAAAAGCCTCTGCTGTCACAGAGCTTCTGTGCTAGTGCAGATGGGTAATAACCAAATGAATATATAATTATAACAGTGGTGGAGTGCTGTAAAAAAAATTACAAAGCTACTGGTAGGAAAAAGGACTGTGGGGTGAGAGTTTTTCCCTTAACCAAGAAGGTAGAGGCAGGCTCCTCTGAAACCTGAGCAGGAACAGGAAGGAAGCAGGGGCTGGCAGGCAGAGAGATCCTAGAGAGAGGGCATCCAGGTTGGGAGGGACAAGTGACAGGCTGCTGCCCTCCAGGCTGATCATACATAACATTGCAAGTGCTCAGCCACCCTGGCTCCCCTCTGCCGGCTGATCACTCGGGACTCTGTCTCCCTTCCAGAAATCCTCCCTGTTGGGCTGGGTTTCTTGCACCCCACTTGCATTCCTAGTATTGGTGCCTCCCTGCCACCTCTGCCCCAGTTGGCCTGGGCTCTTGGGCAAGAGCAACCCTTTGGGTGGGGCACAAGCTCTTCTTCAGGTGTGAGTGGGGTGAGAGCCATTGTCTTCCACTGTCTGCTATTACTGAGGCTCTGGCCAGACAGGTATGAGGTTCCTTCCCACCTCCTGCCTCCCCCAGTGCGCGCACACACACAGTACCTGGCAGTGCTGCACTGCACACCTCAGCCCCCAATGGGATGCCCGAGGCAGATAGAAGCAGGGCCGCTGATGTGGGCATTTTGCTCTTCTGCTCTCTCTGGGCTCTGATCTGGGATTTGGTGACCCTCAGTGAAGAGGGAGAAGCAGCTTCAGCCCCACCTCCTGGGGTCTGATCCCAAGCAGGTCTTCCTGCTGTGAGCCTGCCTGCCCCTTGCCAGAATCCACTGGCACTCACTGTCCTCTCGCACCATGGCAGGTAGTAGGAAGAAGTCACCGGACACTCACTGTAGGACCAAGAGCAGTATGTTGGGCCAAAGTCCTTACTTCTGATGCATGAGGGCTCCTTGGGGAGATGTCCCCAAACAAGGTGGGAACTGCCCAGCCTAGTGAGAGTCTGGGGAAGGTGTGGCACTGGCTGGCAGAGAGGAGGCAGTGTTCAGGGCGCAGCTCCCAAAGAAGACAGAGCTGAAGCTGAACACAGGGGAGGGTGGGACTGTGGGCAGCTAAACCATTCTTAAGTGGGAATTTGGACTCTGCCTTAGGAGTACTGGAAGCCGTTAAAGGTCTCTGGTTGTGCTAAGTGTCTTGGAGGGAGATTATTAACTTGATGGGGATATGCCTGAGAGAGACAGTAGGGGCAGGGCAGAAGTGCAGCAGGTGGGCTGGGCCTGTGGGAAGGAAGGGTGATCTGGGGGAAGATTGCACTCCAAAGGCAAGTCAGCTGGGCTCTGCTGGCCCACCCACCAGGAGGGGACAGGAGGTGCGGGGGGGCAGTTCGCAAGCAGGCAGTTTCAAGGGGAAGGTGGCGTGGGGATCCTAGAGGGCCAGGTGGAATCAGAGCCTGGACGAAGGAAGAGCTTAGATTGAGCCTCCGGTCACACCTCCTCCTCCCTTGCATGGCCTGTGGATTTGGGGCTTAGGTGAGACAGACAGCCATGGAGGTGGCTCCCTGCGGTGACAGCAGAGAGATGTTCACTTCTGCATACCTGTCACGTGTTCTGCATCAGGCACTACAATAAGCCAATGGGAGGTGGGGGTCCAGGACTGGCTGGGAGCTGCCGTAGCATGTTGGGGTGATGGACATGGCCCTGTCTGAGTACTGAGGATCTCTGTCTCCCTCTGCAGTGATGGGTCGTTCCCTTATGACTCTGTCCCTTGGCAGCAGAACACCAACCAGCCTCCCGGCTCCCTCTCTGTGGTCACCACAGTTTGGGGAGTGACCAACACATCCCAGAGCCAGGTAAGAGTCTGTCCTGCCCCAGCCACAGCTCCTTCCAGGCAGGAGTGTCTCTTGACCCCTGAGGCCCTCAAGTCACCAAGCCCTTTCAAGCTTGCCTGGCTTGGAAGACTAGCTTCTAAGACACCCCTGGTTTCAGACCCCTCTCTACCCCAGAAAGGGTCCACACCCACCTCAGGAGGGCAGCACTGAGCCACCATCCACTATCCCTTTCCTAGGCCTTTCTGGGTGGATGGCATTCATCTGACAGGCACCAAGGGCTTCTTCCCCTAGCCCATGTTTACTCTGGTTGGAAAAATAGAACTTCCTGTGTATATTGGCCTCAGGGCTCCAAAGTCTGAGGTCTCTGACCCTGCTGGCCCAGGTTCGATTTTAGCAAAATGTCCTTTAAATTTGCGACAAACCCCTAGCCAGGCGCCTGGTCAAGCCTGCTTCCTTCCCATTCCTCCCTCTTTCCTCCAGTCCTCCTCTGCCCCCACCAAGGGCCTCCCACTGACCCAACCTCTGGCCTTGGCTATGGTCATGTGGAGGCACAGGGCTGGTTGTCACCCTGGAGGGAGCCGTTGAGCTTAGCTGTGGTCTCAAGCTCAGGGCCTCTGGGTAGCCAACCCACTGGCATCCAGGTCCCTTTGTGTGTGTGTGGGGGGGGGGAGGCTGAGTAGCCTGGTGCTTTCCCACCTGCCACCTGACACAGGAGCAGCTTCACCTCCTGTCCCTGTGCTGCCCAGGTGCTGGGGAGAGCTTGAGCTGGCTTTGTGAACTTTGGTCATGCCTTCACATCCTTCTGTCATCAGGCAGACGTCCTCCTCCCAGGCCTGCCCCTTCTGATCACCAGCACTCTAGATGGCTCATGCTGCCCATTGTCCCCCCTCCCCCTCATTCATTCTCTCTGCCTCCCTCCTCCCTGTTTCTTCCTCTTCTTCTCCATGCTACCTAGGGTACTGGCTTAGGTGATAGCCATTCTTTCTGCCCACAGGTCCTCGGGAACCCTATGGCCAATGCCAACAACCCCATGAATCCAGGCGGCAACCCTATGGCGTCGGGCATGACCACCAGCAACCCCGGCCTCAACTCCCCACAGTTTGCTGGGCAGCAGCAGCAGTTCCCGGCCAAGGCTGGCCCAGCCCAGCCCTACATCCAGCAGAGCATGTACGGCCGGCCCAATTACCCCGGCAGTGGGGGCTTTGGGGCCAGGTGAGTGGGACTGGCCTGGGCACCAGCCTTCTTCAACCCTGCCCTTCTCTCTCCACCCATGGATGGATCCCACTTGAAACCCAGCTCTAGGCGGCACATGTGGCTCATCAAGTAGGGCGCCGGCCCCATATACTGAAGGTGGCGGGTTCAAACCCAGCCTAAGCCAAACTGCAAAAACAGAAAAATAGCTGGGCATCGTGGTAGGCGCCTGTAGTCCTAGCTACTTGGGAGGCCGAGGCAAGAGAATCAGCTAAGCCCAGGACTTGGAGGTTGCTGTGAGCTGTGTGATGCCACGGCACTCTA
>CAUYON010105396.1:0-39195 GCA_963573935.1 Arctocebus calabarensis
CCAGTACCCTGCTAAGATGCACCGTAGGTGTGATCCCACCCATTGCGCGGCCGCGCCCCGCCGGGGGGGGGGGTGTATGGGTGGAGGGAAGGCAATTAGTGGGATCACAACTACTGTGCATCTTAGCAGGGTACTAGTGAAACTTGTTAAATATAGAGTATCAATGTCTTTATATAGTGATCAAGAAAATGCCATGAAGGCTATCTCTAACAGTATGATCAAACTATTTCTGATTGTATATGAAGCACCTTCTGCCCTATGATTGCACCAATGTACACAATTATGATTTAATAAAATTATTTTTTAAAAAAGTAAAAACAAAATCTAAATAAAATTTAACATCATTAAGCAACCAGTAGTGATTATAATAATGAGTATAGAGTAATATACAATAATATTTGGGGCTTTTTGTTTTTTGTTGTTGTTGTTGACTCAGTCTCACTATGTCACCCTCAGTAGAGTGCTGTGACATCACAGCTCACAGCAAGCTCAAACTCTTGGGCTTAAGCCATTCTCTTGCCTCAGTCTCCCAAGTAGCTGGAACTACAGGCACCTGCTACAATGCCTGACTAATAATATTTGTTGTAGTAATAATAACATGACATTAAACTAAAGCCATATGTCTCTATATTGGGTAACTAAAAATTAAAATAACAAGTAGAACCCCACAATATCTATACATATCTTGAAGAGAAAAAGAGATTGAGAAAGAGGTTCATAATCCACATAGAGATTGGTAAATGGACCACCAGTCTTTAATTCTGTGGTTAGGCAAACACTTGTGTGAGAAAAGAGCCTTGACAATGTCTTCCTCTAGGTGGTTAGGTAGTTAGAAAAAAGATTCAGGGCATAAATTTTGAGTTCAAATTCTTGTGGAATTTCTTACTAGTCACATTATATTATGAAAATCTCATGTGTTCCAGTACCTTTCCATTGATTGATTCAACAATTACTCATTGAACACCTACTATATGCCAGTATTTCAAATGTTTAGGATAAGCCAGTAAATAAAATAGTTAAACATTGCAGCCCCAACGAATATAATCAATAAATAAATCATAAAGCATAGTAAAACGTAATTACTATAACAATTATGCTTTTCTTCCTACAGAATAAAGAAAAAAGGAGAACAGAATCAGAGGAATGTGGGGTTCCAGAGCCTCTACTTGAAATTTCAAATATGGCAGCCAGGCTTGGTTTTACTGGGAAGCCACTCGGAAAAGGAAATTAGTAGAGCAGTGTTATCATATTGGTTTCTTGTTGCTGCTGTAACAAATGACACCAAATGTGGAAGCTTCCAATGACACAAATGTATTACGTTACCATTCTGATGTTCAGAAATCCAGAATGGGTCTTGCTGGAGTAAACTCAAGGTGCCAACAGGACTGAATTCCATTTAGAGAATCAAAACCATCAATTTCCCTTGCCTTTTCCAGTTTCTAAAGACCACCTGCTTTTTTCTGGCTCTGGACATCCCTCCAACCTTCACTTCTATCATTTCATTTCTTTCTCTGGCTCTGACACTCATGCCTCCCTCTTACAACGACCATTTTAATTACATGAAGCCTACTAGGTTAAAACAGTACAATCACCTCATCTCAAGGTCCCTAGCCATAATCACATCAGTGAAATCTGTTTTGCCAAGTAGAGTAACAGGTTCCAGAGATTAGAAAATGGACATCTTTACCCTACCACACTTATCAATGTGAATGTTTTCCTAAACAAAGTATTAAAGGTCTTTGGTCTTTACCAAGTTCTCTACCAATCTCTCTCCTCCCTGCCTCTGCCCTCCATCTGATCTTTACTATTGATTTGTATTGTGGATTCCCAATAGAGACATGTAGACCCATTCCTAATGCCAATACTTAAAGGAAGTGAGGAAGTTAGAATATTATAGGCAGAGGAGGCAGCTCATGGGGCTCAACCCCACCTGGCAAGTTGGAAGGATAGCAAGGAAGCCAGAGAGGGAGGATGGTAGGACAGAGTGCAAGGTATCAAGGCAGAGAGATGATGGCGCTGCCCACACAGCATCTAGCAGGCCTCTTTGACTCTGAGAGTCCTGGGAAGACAGTGGCAGCCTGATTTGTTTTAGGGTGATCTATTAACGAATCATTTCTGGCTTTAAGAAAACAAGGTAAGCACCATTGTTTGCCTTGATCTTAGTCAATGATCAGAAATTGCTTTTATGCTCTTGAAAGTGCCCTGGTGCTGCAGTCAAGAGCTGATCTTTAACTCCAGTAAAGGAGCCATCTCCATGGGGGATGGAGAAAGAAAAGACATGAGTCTCCAACCTCAGGCATTAGGCTAGAGATCTGGCTTCATTCCTCCCTTCTTCCAAGAGCAGATGAGAATTCTTACTGCCTCTTAGTTTCAGGAAACTCCATGCCATTAATATTGTACACACACACACACACGTGTGTTTTGCAGATGGGCTGAGCAGAGACTACCAAAACACTGAACTCTTGCTGGTCACAGATGCCAGGAATCAGACCCTCCCCCTACTCAGGGCAGAGGAAGCAGCAAAATCTGGAAGGAGTCACTATGCTACAGACTCATTTTCCTCTGGATTTCCTGCTTCCCTCGCCTGCCAAACCTCACATCTGAAAAGCCAAGCTTCACCTTCTGTGAGTCAGGTTGGTTGCGGAAAGACCAATTTCATATCAAGCTGTAACAGATGAGCTTTTGGGGTGCATGTAGCCTCAAGCGGAAGCCTGGACCTCCCATTAGAGTGCTGTGCCTTCGAGAGCTGAATGTGGGCTACTGGAAATTGACCAGAAGGTGCTGGCTGGCTCAAGAGTGCATTTAAGATAAACAACACCAGTGTGTGCTCGGGGAGTGGGGGGGGGGCTGGGGTACACCCAGCTATGGGGTGTTTCCTGTGTTCCCTATAACCTGGATATGTTGCTCATGATTTGATCATCTTCAGACTGGACATGTGACAAGCCAGGGAGCCACAGCAAGTTCTGTGAACACCGACAGCTGAAAAGGGTCTTTGTTTTATGACCCTTGGCGTCATCTGGGCAGAAGCCCAAGAGCAAAAGAAAAGGGGAAAAGCAAATCAACCTTCCTGCCACTCCCTGCATGGCCTTGGCACCAAAATTACAGGAGGTGCCAGACAGGATTAACAGCAGTGCCATCTCCCCCATCTATGTAGATGTCACTGCAAAACATATTTTCCTATCCTGTGCAAGAAAGTACTTCTGAAGTTGCAAACAAACAAAAGCCTCATTTATTTATTATCATTGTTGTTATTGTTAGTAATAATAGAATCAAGAGGCGGAAAAGGAAGAGCAAATTCCTTTTCAAATGGCCAAGGGGAAATAATGAGGAATGTTTCCTGTATGAAGTCTAGATAGTGGGAAAATAGGTACTTTAGAAAGTCTTTTTTAAAAAAAAGTTAAGTTAGTCAAAATAGAGCAATAATGTAAATACAAACTTCATATTAAGGAAATTTAAAGTCATCAACTTTCCAATGAATTTGGCTAGACATAAGACAATGTCCCGAACATATATTTTTGCTCCCTTTAAAGGCAGGCACTTGAGTAACTCTACATCTGGGGTGTGTGGAGGGATGACCAGGCTTTCTTTTGGTCCTTGCCCCCCCCCCACCGCAGGTATATGCATGTATGACAAGTACTTGAGACTTCTATAAGATGGCATGCTGACTTTTGCGGTGTTGAGGCACATCTGAAGCTGAATAGAATATATATGAATTCCTTCTTGCTCTTATGTGGAATGTTGGTCTGACTTTGAATCTTTTTGTTTTGGAATTTTTCAGATGGATAAACACAGTATGTTTACTTGTGTCTTCTTTCATGTCCACTCTTTAATCTTTTTTCAATATTCCTAGCCCCATTTTTTTTCCAAATACAATTAAAACATTCAATTGGCCTTTGTGGAATGAGGACTAAATGCCCAGAAAGGCATTCCCTGTGGTCTCTCATACTCTGATGAATATTTTGGAGGGTTCCATCACAAAAATGTCCTTTCTTAAAACTAAGAGTTTGGTCCTTGTTCACATGTATATATCCTCAAGGGCTGTTACATATCAAGTCCAAACTGATATAAAAAACCCAAAGCAAACTTGGGCAATGGGGGAAGAAAAAAGTGATGGAGAAAGTGATACACGGTTTAGGGAGGTTCAGATCTTTCCCAGCAAACTGCACAGAATTCCCAGCCTTGAGTCAAGGTGATTCTAATCATAATATAGTAAAGGAAAGAGACTTCATTGCTGTGGACAGGATGGGTGAATGGTCTGATAACACCATCATAGTTCACTTTTAGATTATTCAATACATTGTTTGTGCTAGGGTGTGTGAGTGACTGAATGAGTGAATAAATGAATTTTCATCCATGAATAAACCTCAATGAAAGAAGAGTATTGATAAAAGAAGAAATAAAAGACTAGGGGTCAAAGTTGTAGCTCCTTTCATCTTCCCTCTTTTCTCTCTTTTCAATTTCCTTAGCCTTACTTGTTCCAAATGCAATTAAAAACAAATAATTAAAGGTGGTTCTTTGATTTCTACAGACAAAGAAACATAGTTTCAGGATCACAATTGCAAATAGTTGATTAGGTAAGTATCTGCCATCTATTTGGTGACTCATCCTTCCCAAGACCCTTAACCCGCTCTGGTACAAAAATATACTGTCTTTGCTTTTTATCATGAAAGAAGTGTGATTTTCCAGAGATTACCTAGCTATTTAGCAATGATGCCATCATGAGATCCTGATACTATCATTCCTAGGCATGATTCCTTTTCATCCAAACTGGTGCAAGGCCCACGTGGTCGTGGTTACCTGAGTTGTGGCGGCAGCTTGAATCGGTTCCGCACATCGTTGAAGCGGTTGCCCAGGTAAGGGGTGTCCACTGTCACAAATATGGCCTTGTAGCCCATCTGCTCAGCCCGTCGCACCAGCTGCTTGGTGACTTCACGGTCCTTGTATATATACAGTTGCAGCCAGCGAAGGGCCTCGGGACTAGCCTCTGCCACTTCTTCAATTGAGGAGGTGGCCCAGGTGCTCAGCATCATACCAGTGCCCGAGGAATGACAGGCTGAGAAAGAAAGGAGACTTGTCAACCCAGTCCTGGCATTGCTCCACCTCCCCAGCCTTCAGGTTGCAGGTCAAAAGGTAATGAGACGTTAAATCTTTTAAAAGTTAGAAATAGGCATTCCTTTGCACACTCTGTGTATTGCTTCTAAAAGAAAAAATGAGTCAAAAGGCAAAGATAATGGCCCACATCACAAAATCTCAAACCTGCAGATGCTGGTGCAGATGAGAAGAGAAAGGAACACTTTTACACTGCTGATGGGACTACAAACTAATACAACCTTTTTTGGAAGGAAGTATGGAGAAACCTCAAAGAACTCAAGCTACACCTCCCATTTTATCCTGCAATCCCATTACTGGGCATCTACCCAGAAGGAAAAAAATCCTTTTATCATAAGGACACTTGCACTAGACTGCTTGTCACAGCTCAATTTACAATCGCCAAAATATGGAGACAGCCTAAATGCCCTGAACCCAGAAATGGATTAACAAGCTGTGCTATATATACACCATGGAATACTATTCAGCCATTTACAAAAATGGAGACTTTCCAGCCTTTGTATTAACCTGGATGGAAGTGGAACACATTATTCTTAGTAAAGCATCTCAAGAATGGAGAAGCATGAATCCTATGCACTCGATTTTGATATGAGGACAATTAATGACAATTAATGACTCGGTGGGAGTGGGGGAAGGGGAGAGCAGAGAGACAGAGAAGGAGGGAGGGGTGGGGTCTCTGTGTGTGACACACCTTTTGGGGATATGGCATAATTGTAAAAGGGACTTTACCTAACAAATGCAATCAGTGTAATCTGGTTTCTTGTACCCTCAATGAATTCCCAACAATAAAAAAAAAGGCAAAGATATATGCGCAGGCTTAAAATATTTCTCTCTCTCCCTTTCTATAGCTCTTCTCTAAAATGGAATATGTATACCCTTTAAAGGTAATATGATTGTGATGGCTAATTTTGTGTGTCAACTTGGCTAGGCTGTGGTGCCTAGATGTTTGCTCAAACACATCTGGATGTTGCTGTGAAGATACTTTGTAGATGAGATTAACATTTAAACTAGAAAACTTTGAGTAAAACAGATTTCTGGCATAACGTAGATGGGCCTCATCCAATGGGGGGAAGGCCTGAAGTCTAAGACTAACCTTGCCTGAGGAAGATGAAAAGGGGATTATGCCAGCAGATGAAGTTCAAACTGGAGTTGCAACATCAACTCTGCCCTAGGACCCTGGCTGAATGCCTCTGTACAGAGTTTGAACTTTCCAGCCTTCACAAAGTGTGAAGCCCCTTCCTAAAAATAAATACCTACCTATCTATGGACTAATAGATACAGATACAGACATATGTATGTTTCTCTCTGTCTCGATAAATACTGAGCTGTATACCCATAAATCAAGAGAGAGAGAGATCTTATTGGTTCCTTTTCTCTGTAAAACCCTATTACAAATATAAAAGAATATTTACAAATGTACAGACATATAACAATATTTAATATATAAAGCTACACTAAGGAAAGAAAAAAGTCTTTATAATGACATGTATAACATGATTCCACATTTGTACCAATGTAATTACTGGTATACCACACATGAATCTAAAAAAACTCAATGCCAAGAATGAATGGGTGAATTATAGGTAATTTTATTATTTTATTCCTTTTTAATTATTTTATTTTATTAAAGATATATTCTAATGTTGTCTTTCATAATTTTATAAAATATGTATGCTGTATATCCCAAGTAGACTCACATCCTTTTGAGAAAAGTATCAAGAGAGAAACAGAAATATGAAAAATTAAATAGAATGATCTAACCAATAGTTTTTGAGAACATTTGGAAGAACATGTGTGATAAGCTTTCCTCCAAAGATCGTGAGTAAAACTGGAGTCAGCTTTAACGAGCGAGAAATTAATATAGTGTTTATATGCTACATACAGAACATGCTGGGAGATAAATTAAAAATACAAAAAAACGACTCCACAACTTCAAGCCATTCAGCTTATCTGAGCGCTCAACATGTATCAAAGAGCAGTTAAGGCAATTGTCTTAAGTGACACTCTGAGCATGATGATAAGAATCAAGTGAGTCACTGTTTATAATGCTACACTGAGAGTTTAAAAAGCTTCCATGATTCTTAAACTTTAGAGGACAACCAAGTCTCCTGGAGGGTTTATGAAAATACAGATGGCTGGCTCCCACCCACAGAGTTTCTGGTTCAGTAGTCTGAGCTGAGGCCCAAGAATTTGCCTTTCTAACCGGTTCCCAGATTTTGATGATACTGCCAGCACTGGCTCATATTCTGACATTTGAAGAGTAGCATAATCATTTGATAGTAAAGGTCTAAGTTCAGATAGTAATGAAATGGATTTTTAAAAAACATGTTACTTTTCCTATGCCTTTAAATTAAAGGTGTTTTTCGCGCATACTATTTAGGTCAATAGTCAAATAGAGACATTCTAAGCTGGAGAAAATCAAGTCTATAGGTCCCAGATCTGTTCCCTCTCCCCAAGATCCCAGAAATTTTGAGAATTTCTGTCATAGAGATTCAGGACTTGCAAATATTATCCCCAAACCATATTTTATTAAGTAACCACACATACGAACATATGGACCATTGTCTGATATTCATTAAGATCTGAATATATGGGAAATAAATCCAGGTCACCCATTGCACAAAAAAGGAAATATCAAGGGACTTTGATTGCTTGGGTCAGAATCCTCTATCCATCAATTTACAAAAAAAAAAAAAAAAAAAATTATGTCTCGAAGAGGAAGTAACCTAACTAAGGTCACACAGAAATGAACAAAGTAGAATGGACAAGAACCCAGCATGTCTAACCATTTCCCCAGGGCAATGACCTTTCTAAATTTCCCAACTCCCTAGTAGCAAACATTGATACATGTACTCCCTCAGTATTTCAGAGTCATGACACCCAGGAGAGTAGGTTTTCATGTACCCTACTAGGGACAGAGGCCTGCCAACTATTCTGGAAGGCATGGAGTCTTAGAACTCAGTAGGAAGGCCTACCCATGGTAACTTAAGTACACCATGTAGATGCACAAAGGGGTCCAGCCATAGGGACATCAAAATCCACAGAAAGATCTTGACTTCATAGGAAATATCTATTGGCATTCCACATAGATTGTCAAAATGCCATGAAACAATGTACAAATTATATCTGTTTCACCCAAACTATCTAAATTTAAAGGAATTATCAGCCCTCACAAGCATTTTGCCCAAATCCCTGGGGTAAGACCGTCCAGAGAAAAGAAAGGCCAACCCATGCCACTTATTTCTTTCTCTGATGCAAATGGCTTCTGGAATTATTTCGAATCATTCATTTTCTAATGATTAAATTATATGGGGCTACAGAGTCCCCAGAATTCTAAGTTACCATTGTTTCCAGTTACACATATCCAGTGAATATTTGCTGATTAAGTAAATTATTTCAAGAGTATTCTCCTGGATGTAGAAAGGCTGAGATATTACACATAGGAAAAAAAAAAAAAGGAGGAACAAAACATAATTAGAAGGCTCCACACTCCCTGGATTAAATATGAATGATCACTGTGTTCTTAATTCACTTGTGAGTATTTGCTGTGATAAAAGAAAATTGTTGATGAATTATAGCCATTATTTTCAACACAGTTTTATGTTACTATGAACCAAAGGAGGCTGGACTTTTACAAGGACCATTCAGAGAGACAATTTCAAAAATGATCTGTTTCACTAACACAGAGGTGAGATTAGGTTGGTACATACTAGCATGGCAACTGTACTTGTTAAAGAATTGAAATACTTCCATTCTAATTGATAAGTTACCATGGCTTTGAAGTATGTTGGTACCCCAATATGCCAAAATACTTCAGCGTGTCAATGTGTCATCACTTCCTTCTTTCCACAGAGAAACCCTGGACTCCCCACAATCTAGCAACTTATTGTATAGTAATGCCTTGCAGATGTGGGGGCATCCACCCCTGTTAGAGCTCTACAGACCTGCATATAACTAGCTCTTCTAATTGGTCAAAGTCTTGTATTATACTGGTTACTAAAATATCTCCTTTATCCACAAGGTGAATATGAACCCTATAGCTCACACTGCTCATTTGTTGACAAAAACTATAAACTTTCAAATTTTATAAATGAATAAGCATGGTCAGAATTTATTTAAAAAGTTGTAATTATGGTGACCTTAGTCTAGAGCTTGAAAGCATAAATGTTTGAAGTCCATTGACTCTTCCTACTCATTTTCCACAATGAAACTCTAACCTCATCTCAAAAGCTGGAATTGTCAGATTATCTTTTACAAAGGTCAGAGGTCAACTTTCATTCCTTTTCCCAACTGTATCTATTAACTGTACTATAACTAAAGACTTCAATGATGTGTGTTGCATTTTTACAACACCTGGCAGAATAGAGCTCACAGCGGACATGATACTACTGTAAAGGCCCATGATAAAGGTCCTTAATGTCGATCCAAGTCTGAAACTCTTGGCTTTTGTAACAGTCAGCTCATCTTTGAGATAATACTTACAAGGGCCTCTAGCATCAAGTAAACTTTGATGACCCTACATGACATCACAAGATTCTATTTCCTTACTTTCACTCAGCCACTCTTTCATCATACCTAAGATATATCTTCAAGAATAGACACCTAGACCTCTGATGCTCTAGATGTATACAGACTATCTACCCCTGGTTGGCATTTCTTTCTCTTCTTAGTTAGAACTAAGAGTAAAACATCATGCCATTGCTATAAGGAAAATGCTTATGACACACACACACTGTCATTAAAAGAGACAGTGCTAAGGTCTCAGGCATTGACACCTCAAAGATAAAACTACATAAATGTTCTGGGAGATAAAATTTGTACCCCAGACCAACAGCAGGCCTAAAGGATGGAGAGTCCAAAGCCTTGGGCTAAGTTTGAGCCTTGCTATCCATGTGCCACACTCCATCAGCAAAATGGCTATTACCATAGCCACCTGCCCACTCCATAGCATTGCTGGGTAGCTAATTTAGTAAATGTTTGTGAATATTTGCTGTGTAAACACTAAAACCATTTAATCATAAAGAGTTATAGGAGAGAATGCCTAATACTATTTGGAAAAATATGTCCTAGAAAGCTTTATACATTTTCATAATTTTGCTAAGGACCTGGGTATTCTTATCATTATTATTCATTAATGTTCCCCACAGTCAGATTTCCTCTAATATTATTTTTTTAGTTAAGTAATTTCCATTTATTTTTAATTGAAAAATAATAGTTGTATGTATTTATGGGGTACAATGTGATGTTTTCATCTAAGTACACCTGGCAGAAAGAGTTAAACAAACTAATTAACATATCCACCACCTCACCAACTTGCTTACTTTGTGATGGAAATGTTAAAAATTCTGGGAGTGCCAAAAAACATCCATACACATTTTAAGAGATCTTATTGGAAGTAAAACTTATCATTCCCCAAAAGGTGCACAAATTACAGGTAAAATGGATGTGTGTAGCATGTCTTGGTACACTTAACCCATAATGGTACCTTCAATTCAACTTTAAAAAGTAATACATAAATAACATCTCTCTTAAACTGTATATACAAATTTTTGTACCCTCTGTATATTCTTTTAGCAGTGTTGAAACATATTACATAACTATTAACTGTGATCAACATGTAGTATAGTAGTTCCCTAAAACTTATTCCTCTAGTCTAACTGTAACTTTACACTCTTTGATCATCCTCATCCCTATCCCTCCCGTCCCAATCTCTGGTAACTTTCTATTCTGTTTCTATAAGATCAACTATTTTAGCATCCATGTATAAGTGAGGCCATAGAGCATTTGCCTATCTGTGCCTGGTTTATTTCACCAAGTATAATTTCTTCCAGATTTGTCCATGTTATCACAAATGACAAGATTTATCTCTAAAGGCCGAATAGCATTCCATTGTGTATATATCATATTATCATGTTTTCTTTTTTCATTTTAGATTAATGTGAGGGTACAAACAACTAGGTTACAATGCTCGTATTTGTCAGGTAGAGTCCCTCTTGTAGTTGTGTCCCATGCCTGAGAGGTGTGCCATGTACCATTGCATTGTGCTCATTAAGTGGGAGCACATCAGTCCCCTGTCCCCCTCCCTCATTCCTCCTCCTCCCAACTTGAATTGAATTGAGTTTTTCTCTTCTGTGGGCCTGTATTAGAATATCACGTTTTCTTTATCTATTCATCTGCCGATGGATGCTTCAGTTGGTTCCATATTGCAGCTATTGTGAATAACGGAGCATGAACATGGGAGTGCAGACATCTCTTCCACACACCCATCTCAATTGCTTTCAATATATAGCTAGAAGTGTAACTGCTGGGTCATGGGGTCATTCTATTTTTAGTTTTTAGAAATTGTATTGAACTAAAAAGTTTCTGCATGAGTAAAGAAAATAAGACTGAAGAGATGACCCGTGGATTGGTAGGAAACATTTACAAACCATACATCTAATAAGGGGTTACTATCCAAAATATATAAAGAACTGGAACAACTCAATTGCAAGAAAACAAATACCCTGGTTTTAAAAATGGGCAAAGGATCTCATCAGACATTTCTCAAAATAAGAGATACAAATGACCAACAGAGATATGAAAAAAAAAGAAAAAGAAAAAGCACAGCATCTGCATTCATCAAGGAAATTTAAATTAAAACCACAATAGTTATTATGAAAAAAAAATATGGACAAGTGCAGTGGCTCTATAATCCTAGCGCTCAGTGGCTCTATAATCTAGCACTACCAAGGCAAGTAGGCTGCTTGAATTTAGGAGTTCAAGATCAACATATGCAAGAGCAAGACCCCATCTCTATTAAAAATAGAAAAGCTACTTGGGTATGGTAGGTGCTTGTATGCCCAGCTACTCAAGAGGCTGAGGCAAGAGGATTACTTAAGACCAAAAGTTTGAGGTTGCTGTGAGGTATGATGCCACAGCACTCTACATAGGCAGAGTAAATAAAAAAAAAATTTAAAAGATGAAATGATAACAAGTATTTGAGAGGATATGGAAAAAAGGGAACCATGGCACAATGTCAGTGAGAATGTAAACATAAGTGCAAATCCATTTGTGAAAATAGTATGGGGTTTGCAATCTTTTTGCTGCTCAAGAAACCTACACCTCCTTTCCATTGCAAAGAGGGGTAGGTTGGCCACTTGCTCACTGTCTTAGGGAGAAAGTTCTTAAAGGGCAGTGGAATCTTCTCCAGGCCAAGGAACTCCCAGTGAAGACCTACATAGGAAAGATAGATAGGAAAGACCTACATGTCTCATCTAAGGAGATAATGTCTGCATTCCCAAAGTGCACCTTCCTTTAGAGATCCAGGAGCAAGAATTAGTAAATAATCCAGGAAATACAACAAAAATATGCCTTCTCCTGACCTCCCCTCCTGCTTGCAGATTTCTCTGATAAAAAAATTCAGAGAGGGTGTAAGGGACTGTTAGCATTTGCCCAGTTCAGCCATCAATCACTAATACTCAAAGAAAAACTTAGAAGTTCTCTGTATATTATTTTTTGTTGCTTTCATCTTACATCTTCAATTCAACTATAAATATAAAAATATGGAAAAAAATGAAAGTAACATCACTGTTTACTCTCACCCCTACCTCCCTCCACCAAAAAAGGTGGTTGGGCTATGGGCTAATGGAAAGCACTGATGCTTCTGTATCACAGAATGAAAGTTGCCCTAAGCCCCACCATTAATAAATCCTTATTAAGTTAAATCACATACTCAAGGGTAGGGAAATGCTACTAGAGTCTGTGACAACCTAGAGTAAGGTAAGTAAGGTTCTGACTCCCCAATCCACCATTCTGTATCGGGCTAGCTGAATTTCTTATACTAAGGAGCCTGGAATCAGCTAGGCACAGAAGCTTTAGCTGGGACATGAATGCAGCTACCTCTGGGGTTGACACAAATCCTAGACTTCATGTGCCCTGGGCCATGATCTAAAGCAGGTGAAGACCATTTCAAAACAGCATGAACTGATGATAATATATCCCCTGTGGCTGAGCAAAGCAATTGTGCTTTCAGAATTTGGCAGAGTTTTTATTTTGTTTTGTTTGGGGTTTTAGCTTTGGCATCAAGCCTTAATGAAAATAGTTGTTTCTGATCCAGGTAAATCTGGATGCATAGGAGTGAAGACAGAAACCGTACTACATACTAACATTTTGTTGATGTGAATACTAAGGCTACTCTAGATTTTTAAATGAAAACTGCTCTGAACATATCTCATTTATCTAGAATCTTCTTCTGATTTCCTGTTCCTTTCAGACAGTAATTCTGAAATTGGCAAGCTGTCCAAAGACCCTAGAGGATCTCCCTACAAGAATGACATTCATGCTGCATTTCATAGTTTCATGTTTGGGGATTTAAACTGTACCACTGGCTGGGAAGCAACAGGTACTTTCTTCCCAGGCTGTGTTCAGCGCTTGTCAAGCTTTGGGAGCGTAGGGACCACATGAGGATGCTGAGGGGTTCAGAACCTGCTCTCCAGCAGGTCTCAGTTGGGGAAGCTGGCGTGCGCATTGCTGACAAGCCCCTAATGACGTTGATGTTCTCCCACAGAGCGTACTGTGAGAATGTTGAGGTCGGTGTGTTCTTCTGAGTTACCAGGCTACCTGTGATGTGCCAAGCCAAGACAGGACCTCCCAGAAGACGGGAAGTAGGAAGGAGAAGGTGATGCAGTGGCGGTGGGGGTCATAGGGCTGCTGTTACCAGCCTCGCCCCACAAGGGAAGTGTCTCTCCGTCTTCTCTATCCCTGTCTGGAGAGGGACACCGGTACATTTGCCACATGTGCTCACACATCCATTCTTTTCTGTTTTTAAAGTCAAGGAATTAAACTGTACTAGAGTGGCTGCCCCCAGCACACTTACCCACCATCACATAAGCTTGCTTACTCAGGATTTGTCTAGATTCCTAAGGAAATGAAAACATAAGGGCGGTGCCTATGCTCAGTGGGTAGAGAGCTAGCCACATACACCGAGACTGGCGGGTTCGAACCCAGCTCAGGCCTGCTAAACAACAACAACAGAATAGCCGGATGTTGTGGTGGGCACCTGTAATCCCAGGTACTTGGGCGGCTGAGGCAAGAGAATTGCTTAAGCCTAAGAGTTGAAGGTTGCTGTGAGCTATGACGCAACAGCACTCTACCCCAGGCGACATAGTGAGACTGTCTCAAAAAAAAGAAAGAAAGGAAAAGAAAAGAAGAGAATACAAGAGAAGAGAAAGAAAAGAAAAAGAAATGGAAATATAAAAATAAAATGGTAGATGATAGTGGTTACTCAAAGCTGAGAAGGCACAATTTACCAATTATAAAATAACTTTCGATGTTGAATGTAAAGTCCAACAATCGTTTTGTTCTTTTTTTTCTTTTTTCAGGTTAATGTGAGATTACAAAAAAACCAGGTCAAAATATTTGACTTTGTTAGGTAGAGTCCCTCTGGTGATCCCCATACTCAGTTGCCAAACCATGTGCAACAATCTTATATGTGGAAATAAGATGTAGAATAACCAAGGAGAACTAAAACTCATCGTGCCAGGCTTGAGAAGGAAGGAACTACAGCACATTTGAGAATGATATTTATCTATTTCCACTACCATTCCCACCAGACAACAATACAGAAAAATATAAAATATTAGAAAGCAAATGTCCATTCCTTGAAATCTTAATTCAGGGAGAACAAATCATATACTCAGATTGAAGTCCAGCAATGGACTACATGTTACTTTGGATGTGAATGAAATCTTTGAAAATAATTTTAATGAGAAAACTCCTTTTGTCATTTGCACAAGAAGTCATTACCTGATGGGGAATACATGCAACAAGCATGTCGTGAGCAGTTGTGTGGTTCTAACCTGAGGGTCTGACGTCCTGAAGTGTTTACACAACTGGGCACGGTTGGGTGTGTCAGACCATCTACCCACAGGAACTACCCTCACACAGGTTTGTTAATGACCCAATTAATGTTGCTGTATGAATGTCAAAAATTACAATCAAATCCTCTCTCCTTTATTCTTTCCAATTTTTGTCTCTTCTTAGCAAAAATGGCCAAAAAAAAAAAAAATGAACAAACATAGGCAAATATACTTGGTCACACGTTAGTATGAAAACAGACCTAGGTTCCAACCTCAAATCTCCACCACTGACCACTCTAGGCCTGGTCAAGGGTTTCCTTCTCCTCCACTATCTGACAAGAAGGAAAATTACCCCACAGGACTGTTGAAAGGATTAATCTCAGGGATGTGAAGCCCGAGTGTTACACCTGGCACATAAAAGGCACGCCACTTTAGAAAGAGAATTTTTTTTTTTTTAAAGCAAGGCTAGTGCTTTGCATGGATTAGGTAAAATTGAGAATAATGGGGTATTTTCCTACGAGGTATGCTGAAATGCATATCAACTTGGGTTACCTCATCCAACACATGAATGTATAAATCAGTGAAGCTCTCCAAAGTACACCCTTTGGGTTGGAGCAAAGGAAAGGACAATTTTTCCTGTTGAATGGTCTTTCACTCAGTGTTAAGGCTGATAACTAAATCTCAGAAAATCCAGAAAATTCAACAGCTAAGGATCTCACCTGCACCCTAATTCAGTTCTTTGGGGTCTGTGTGGCTCTTTGTGCTCCTCTGCAATCTGTTCCACCTGCGCCTTGAAGGGTGGTCAAGGCATCGCCAAGTCCCAAAACTTCACTTTGGAATGTTCCGCCCTTTTAAGGCTCAAAAAGAAAGTGTTTAGATTTAATGGTTTTATGGCCCATCAAATTCTGTGTGGTAGCCTCTAATTGCATCCAGGGGCTGGAATTTCTTTTAAACGTTCATTTTTTTCTTGACAGTTTAATAAGAATTTTCTAATATGCTGAGCATTCCTGGAACGCATTAGGTACGTTTTAATTTTGCTCCATATGAGGTCCCAGCACTCCCTCATGTGGCATTTGTCTACATAACAAGTCAGAAGCCAGAGGATAAATGAAAAATCGCTCCTCTTTATTTGTTGTTTCTCATGTTTAAAAGGAGGAGGGGAAAAAGCTCATGTAGATCCATGGAAGATGAAATGAAATTTTATTATAGACACTGCATAAAACATGAAAGATTTCATGATAAAGTTCTCAAAACATTAAGTGGCATGGACGCATTTTATGAATTGGTTCTTTGAGAAGTCAGAGATGTTACATTGGTCTTTCCAGAATGAAATTTAACATACACATCTTATATGCTTCTGACATTTATATTTATCATTGCCATTGTCTTCAATATATTACATATTTGTACAAAAGATTCTGTAGTCTCTCCCTCAAGAATGTAAAGGCAAAACTAAAAAAATAAAAAATAATAATAATTAGAATTTCAAGTGGATGTGCCATTGTAAGTAGAGGCACATATCAAACTGCTCAAATATTATTAAATATTTGATATCAAATATTAATATTATTGGCAAATATTAAAATGTTGATTAAATAATCTACAGCCACAAGTCTTTTATCCATAACACAATGTGTGACTAACTGCCCTCCATTCCATGTTTCCCAGTTATTTTCCTTCCACTTTAAAAGAGTCTTAGGAATTTTAATACTTGTTTGTTTATAATTTATGTTTTTTTAATGCTCCCAAATTTTGTAAACACCTCATATTTCCTAATAATTTCATTTCCTGTGATGTATTTCATCTTCTCAAAGTTAAAAGGATAAAACTATTAAAACATACGATGTTTGCAATAAATATTCTAAGACTTATTATAACTAGCACAGGGCTTACTTTGGGGTTCTTTCTATAGTTAGTGACATTTGGAAATATGTAACTTTCATATTACAGACAGTATTGCCTAAATGATTAATAATATGTATTTAACCTCTCCAAGCCTCAGTCTCCACAACCACAGTGGTTAGAGAAAGAACCTCAAAGCTTTGAGCTTATTTTAAGTTAGTGGTAAAAGATGAGATAATAAAGTCAAATTGCCTGATACACATTAACTTCTCAATAAACAATGCTGTTAATCATTCTTTTTCACAAGACTTTGTTAAATGTCACTTTCTAATTTTTTCTTTCTTTGAGACAGAGTCTTACTCTGTGCTATGGCATTATCATAGCTCACAGCAACCTTAAACTCTTAGGCTCAAGGGATCAATCCTTTTGCCTCAGCCTCCCAAGGAACTGGCACCTGCAAGCAACACCTGGCAAGTTTCTTCTATTTTTACTAGAGATGGGATCTGGCTCTTGCTCAGGCTAGTCTTGAACACCTGAGCTCAAAGCAATCCACTCGCCTCAGCCTCTCAGAGTGCTGGGATTATAGGCATGAGCCACCATGCCTGGTTCACTTTCTAAATTTATGTAGCATTTATTAAGCACATTTGTTTTTTAAGGGACATCCAGAGATAATAACCAGTCTCCTTGCTCTCCTCTATCCCACCCATGTTTGCAGTATGAGAAGTGGAAATCAAATGAACACAAGAGGTGATTTCCAAAATCAACCACTTCCTAAAGTGCAGCAGAAAGAAATGGGATTTCAGAAATGTAAGAAAGGGCAGCTCTGTACTTAGAATTGTCTCTCTTTTTGAATTTGACAAAATATCAAATGGAAGCAAAATCATTTATTTTATATGCTAAGAAAATTGTAAAGGTCAGCCACTCCTGTTGGAAATTTTCTGGGTTTATTTGTGGAATTGTGTTCTCATGGTAGAGATTTGTTTTCTTTATTTTAGACTTAGCAGAAGAAGTCTTTCTTAAGGAACACTTCATTTGAATCCTAACATGCAACACAAGTAGCTACATGTACATGTCACACCTAAGTTCCCAAAATGTCCCTGGAAACAATCCTGCCCCCTTGGGTCATGGCACGCAAAGCAGTGGTCTCACTTCTGCAACTTGCTTTATTGTGAGGAAACATAACTCTGGAGAGTGAAAATGATTTGCCATAAGAAGGGAAACTAGTTAATGGGGAATTTCCTCATAAATCACATGTCTCAGCTGGACAGCCAGGGGACACTTGTAACCCACAAAAGTATTTGCTTTGGCCCACATATTGTTGCCCCAAACAGCATTTTAGGGAATTTTGATTTATTTGCCGACATTTAAATACCAGGAGATTATAATAAAATTCAAGATTTCTAACTCTCTTAAAATTTCTGAAGTTTTAGAAACCCCACATCCTCACTCCCTTGTGTCAGCAAAAGCTAAGGTGCAGCGTAAAGGAGCAGAGTCCTGTCCCTGGATCCAGTTTGCACAGGGCCTGCACCCACAGTGGGGAGAGGGAAGGCAGAAGGGCCGTAGGCTGTGCTCCGTGGTGAGGTCTGCAGAGTCAACGGGGAAGGCAGGATTATGATGCCAGGGCAACTCTCAAAACATTCTGGAGGCCCAGTCTAATTGCTCAGCCCAGACCATTGGCACAGCAGTCTCACTGACCATGCTGATGGGAACAGTTTTCCAGAGAGATTTCTAACCAACCTATGTCTTCTGAACTTGCCCCCAACTTCTCTCCCCATCTAGCAGGTAATTCCCTAGAAATGGGAAACTTAGGTGCCAAATACTTAGGAGGGTAACAAAAGAAATCCTCCAGAACAACTTCCCTAGACATCACAGCACCCCAAGGATCAGGCTTGCTTCAGAGAATTTCCATATTCTTTCTGGAATTGATGAAATAAATCAAATAATATCTTCATAATTCCACACTGATTTTCTGAGTTTTCAGAAAGAAAACTCACACTGTCATGCTCTTACTTTAATTTGCCTATGACTGACTATAGCCTTCGGTTACCTTTTATCCAGCTTTGGACACCCCCAGAAGCCAATGATGACACCAAGATCATAAGGTAAATCATTTTATTTGGAAATGATCTCAAGATGAGTGGGGAAGGAAGAGGCATGAGCAGGTAGCCAGTAAAGGAGGGTGTGCCAAGGGGTTGGTAACTTCTATGGGCAACTGGGCCTCAACCCTTCTATAAAACACTGGCTGACACTACTGAAAAGGGTTCAGTTACCCTGATCAAAGAGAGCTGAGGTCCATACATGTACCTACCAACTGCTGTACATCATTCGCTGAAGAACCGCCCACTAACCCACTACCAATTCCCCTGTCTTCGGGCTCCCGTCACCAGAGATCTGTCAGGTAGGTTCTAACAGAAAGAGGAAGCAGTGAGGAAATCTATCCTGGGCACCGCCAGTTTCTGTTCCAGGCGTTCTTTCTTTACTTCTGCATTACCCATTATCCCACATCCCAATACCACCAACCAAGGAGTACTATTTATTACTAATTATTAACCATTGGCTTTCAGAATACAGCTAAATAATAAACAGACAGCAACCCAGAGATGGTCATTGGAACATAGATGAAAACCTTAAGACTGCTGAAATCCTTGAGGGTACAGAATAGAAACTGATGTCGCTGCCCTGACAGAAAAGGGACCGAGGGTCTTAGGTGCTGGACGGCAGCATGTGTAAGCTCTCATTGCCACGTCCAGTTCCTCTGTGACCTCAGTGTCCCTCCACCCTCTTTGATCTACTGATTGCAGCTTATCTGAATGTCTATGGTGTCCTTCACTCTCCAGGTGCCCTGCTGGGCCTGGACCTCAAAATATAAATTAATTCCTTCTAGGGATGGGCAGCAGCCTTCTGCTCACAGTGCCTTACGGGACTTTCTGGGAATTAAAGTGAGCACTGAGGAGTGGGGAGCCCCGACTCTGGACGCAGGATGCCTGGATCAGAATCCCGTCTCTGTCATTTACAAGTTGTGTAACCCTAGGTACGTCACCCATCTGATTGTGCCTCAGCGTTTCATGTACAAAACAGGCTTAATAATAAGGCCTGTTTCTTTTGGCTGCTCTGAAGACTCAATGCTTTAATGCTTATAATGTACTTAGAATAGTTCCCAAGCCTAGTCATTGCTTTATAAGCGTTTGTTAAATAAGCCTCAAGGGATGAGGCTGTGACAGGCATTTAATATCCCCTCATGGTTAGTGCTGGGGGAAACAAAGCAAGCTTGGCATCCTGCCTGGCTTCTGACATCACAGTCCCTAAGCAAGCTTCCTTCTCCTCTTTCTGCCCAGCCCAACAGCATCAAGAATAAGCAGTGGTCTTAGAACCATCAGCAGTAAGTCGGGGAGTAAAACATGTCACTGACCAGCTAAGAAAACCTACTTTCTCTAGAAGTCTAGCCCACACCATGAGAACCTGCAAAACATAAAATAAACTAATACCTACAGAAATAATCTGCCTGCTTTCTGGTGTCTGACCAGGTGAGCTCTGCTAGTGGCCTTCCATCATTTCCATTCAATGCCTGGCCCTTTCTCCATTTTATCTCTTTCACTAAATCTAATTTTTATTGTTTTCTTCTTATTAAATAATTCAAAGAATAGTTTATAAGCATGGACCAAAAATTAGAAAAGTGTAAAACCAGGAGTGTTTGAAAATAACAATTTTCTAGTCATAAAAGAGAATGTATGGTTATAATTTATATTTATTAGCTTATTAATGAAATTGAATGTTTTTCTTATATTTATTGGATATTTTTATGTCTTCATGTGTGATATTCCTATTTATCTATTTTGCACACTTTTTGTCCCTTTTGAGTCATGCATTATTTTCTTATTCAAATGTAAAGGCTTTTTACATACAAAGGACATTAACCTTCTGCACTCCCATATATTTTTTTATTTTGTTTGCTTTTATTTTAATCGTTATTTCACTATAGCAACATGCTAATAGAGGCCTTTGTTATCCCAATTTTAAATAGATACAGATTCATTTATTATTTTCTTCTTTTTTTTTTTTTTCTCTTCTCCCTGCCTGTTTCAGGATTACTGTGAACGGATGACCAGAGATCCAAAACAACATATCTGTATATGGTCCTGGAATTACAGAAGCTGCCACCTCTGACCTTAGTCTGTTCAGTAAAACCTCTTTGTACCGTTCTGATGGCCCTGGCAAAATTTGTGTCAGACATTTCAAGAAAGTAGGCAAATTGACAAGCTCCTTAATTCCTAAAACCAAAATGCTATAAAATAGTAGTTAGTTCAAGTCCCTTTGGCCTGCATTTCCTGCTCTTAGCATCAAAAGAATTCATTACTCACTTCAATATGCATTTCCGAGGCAGAACTTGGGGAGCAATACTACTATGCATAGCCTTTCAAATGCTTATAGTTGGTAAGGAACTGGAACGTTATTTAATTAGCCCTAATAAGAGATTTCTTTCCATCACATCTGATTTTATTCTAAGGCAGCTGGAAATGCTCTATTGGGAATATAACTCATCCAAGAGAAGAGTCATGATTCAAAACCACAGAAGAAAACAGCCAAGCAGGTGGCTGCATTTGCTCTTTCACAGTGGAGAACACTTTGGCTTAGCAGAAGCAGGAGGGCTCTGAGATAAGGTCCTATTTCTGTGACAATCTAGCTGTGACCTTGAGTGAGTCCATTTCTCAGGTTCCATTTCCTGAGATACTGATATTAGCACCCATTATGTAACAGCCACTGAGCCACTGCCCTGTGCCAGGCACTTAGTATAGAGGAACACGTTCAGTCTTCACAGTAACCCATGAAGGAGGTACTATTTTTTAATTGCCATTTTACAGCTGAGAAAACCAAGGCACAGAGGTACATAGGTAGAAATACAGAAACAGGATATCATTTCAACAGCGGCATCAATGAGCTTAATATTTCTGAGTGTAAAAACACCCAGGGGGGCATTTCCTTGGTGGGTAGGTACCGAGAAGCAAGTCACTGACTGTCAACCAGCCTCCTCCTGTCACTATGGTGAGGCCCTTTTCCTACCTCGCACGGTTGCAAGCTCCCCATCCACGTGAGCCATGCATTGCATGGCGGTGGCCCCAGCACATATGGGCATGCTGACCCTCTGTCCTAGAATGGAAGTAGACAGATCTATTTCAGCAACATTCCGGAGCATCCGTGGATACAGCTTCCATCTAGAAGTTTAAAAAAAAAGAAAAGCTTTAGAATTTCAAAATCATTAAAGCAGTGACATTACATTTTAGTTAAAAGGAAAATATATATATATTATTGGGTTTTTATTTCCCATTAAGCAAATTATTTTTTAAAGCTAAAGGAAGAGAGGCAATTTTAATGTTTATTTATATAGAAAGTTAACAATAAGATGACAATGAATTTCCCAAGCATTTATTTTATTAAAGTATAATTAACATACAACAGAATTCGCCCATATGAGCATACAGGTTTATAAATTTTGACCAATGTGTATGATGGTGTAACTGCCAAGACAGTGATGATCTAAAAAGGTTCCATCAGGTCTGTAATCCCAGCATTCTGGTAGGCCAAGGCAGGTAGATTGCTTGAGGTCAGGAGTTCAAGATCAGCCTGAGGAAAAGCAAGACCCTTGTCTCTAAAAATAGCCCAGCATTGTGGCAGGCATCTGTAGTCCCAGATATTCAGGAGGCTGAGGCAAGAGAGTCGCTTGAGCCCAAAGTTTGAGGTTGCTGTGAGCTCTGATGCCACAGCACTCTACCGAGGGTGACAAAGTAAGACTCTGTCTAAAAAAAAAAGAAGAAGAGGAGGAGGAGGAGGAGAAAGAGTGCAGCACACAGCCTTGCAGTCTGGCTTCTGTCTCCAGGCATAATTGACTGGAGAATCTCCCATATTGTTGTATGTGTCAGTGGTTTGTTTCTTTTGGGTGATGGATGATATTCCATTAACAAGGGCACCACCTTTTGTTTATCCATTCCCAGGCTAAAGTTCATCTGGAATATTCCCAGTTTGGAATGATTATAAATAAAGCTACTACAAACATTCATGTACAGGTGTTTGTATGAGCAAAGTTTTCGTTTCACTTCCCGAAAGCAACTTCGAAGACAGTATCCATATAGAAGGGGCAGTAGCTTCAGGCAAATACTTTCAAAATCACAATTTGGTTTCTTCAAAACACTTGCATTGCTTGTTGTATCCATTAAGTCTTTGTATTTTTAGTTTAATTGAATGCTTTCATCCAAAACAATTATTTTACAAAAACTGAAATTATTAGCTTAAAGAGTTTCTGACTCCCAAAAGTTATTTTAAATGACTTTTTTTCTGTGACTCTTCTGTGTTGGAATGAAAATTACCGATTAAACAGCAACCAAAAGTGCACTAGTAAAATTTACAGGAGAACAAATTCCCTTTCCCTCTAGCAAAATCTACATCTCCTATTTGTTGGGGTTTATTATTTTCCTCATTAGTACTGATTAAAACTGAATAAAAGATAGCCCTAACAAGCCTTAATGTAGCAAATGTATTGTACAGACTCGTATCACACATCTAACCAGCACTCACCTTTCGCTACCTAGATTTAACTCTGCTTCCAGAGAGATCAAGATTTTTTTGTAAATATAGAGAAGTATGATTTAGTGATGGAATAAACCCCCCAAATGTCCTTAATTGAAGCACACTTCCTGTAGCAGCAGCAGGAGGAATTCTGCCTTAATGTTGCCCCATGGAGCAGCTCGAGGTCTGTAATCTAACCCTTCCTCACGTAATAAAGTAAAAACATCCAGTCCCTGAAAAGCATAATAAAGAAGTTTTACTGTGTGATTTCTATGCTATTCCTTTGAACATCATAATTGTCATTATTTTATGTCACACACACATGCTCTGTTGCTGGAAGTCTTTTCTTCTCCACTGACCCTCACAGCGTGATTCTTTGATCTCCATTTCGAAGGGAGAGAAGCAGAAGCCTTCAAGAGAGTTTTTATTACCAATCATCTCTAAGTGTGTTATTAGAATGAGAGAAAACAATTTTAATAGCAGCCATCAGCACGCCAGCCTTGGAAGGCATTAATATTTACTTAGAGCCAGAGAAACAATGAAAGCTTCTCTTTCATAAGAAGAGAGCGCACAAAGTTACAGGGGCCCCAGCTCTGTGTGTGTGTGTGTGTGTGTACACTCAGGGAATGAGACGTTTTTAAATGTCAAACTCCCAAGTACAAGGCAAGACTATCTCCAGATGGTAATTTCACATTGGTCCACGGGGTGGCGCAGTCACTTTAATAACTGTGAGCGCTTGCTTTCCGGTAGACATAATTTTCTATTCTGAGAATATTACAGATACTCAATTAATGTGTCAATTAATGCACACAATTCAATGCCCGAGAAAAATTAGATTAAAATTATTGGTATTGGAAACCATATTTTCTCTAAAGAGTCCTCCACATTTTGATATTTTTCAAAGACCAATTACAATAATTTTATCAGATAGTTCAATAGCAGCTTTCCAGTCCAAATTTAAGTAACATCCTCACAATCATACATAAAATAACATCTCACCATAACTTTGGACTGTGCGCTAAGGGGGTCTCCACTTTGGAAAAAGCATTTGAAGATTGGCAAACAGCTAGACCAATTGAATAACAAACCTCAAAATTATCTTACAAAAAAAAACAGGGGATAGACACACTCCCTACCAGGAAGGTGCTCTGTTGAAGGAAGACAGTCTCACATCACACAGCTTTATAAGTCTGTGCTGTGTTTTATTCACCAACTGGACACAGTGAATTAAAGCTTTGAAAGTTTGTGTCCTGTCCTGAAATTATGCAGTACACAGGTAGGATGATAATACTCAAGTACCATATTATTCACAGAAGGCACTTTGCCAGTTCACAACTTCGAAGTCACCAAGCCTTCTATATTTCATGAAGTTTCTAGATTTCTTTTTTTGTTTGTTTTTTGAGACAGATCCTCAAGCTTTCACCCTGGATAGAGTGTTGTGTTGTATCACAGCTCACAGCAACCTCCAATTCCTGGGCTCAAGCGAGTCTCCTGCCTCTGCCTCCCAAGTAACTGGGACTGCAGGTGCCCACCACAAAGCCTGGCCATTTTTTGGTTGCAGCTGGCATTGTTGTTTGGCGGGCCCTGGCTGGATTTGAACCCGCCAGCTCAGGTGTATGTGGCTGGTGCCTTAGCCCGCTGAGCCACAGGCGCCGAGCCAAGTTTCTAGATTTCTAGGGCAGGCAACCAGTCTTCTTTGTTGCACCCCTTTGCTCCAATCTGCTCCAAATTGCATTCTAATATCTCTACATTAATTTTTACTCTAAATATTTTTTTAAAAAAAGGTGTAAAACACACCTTGTTCCCATCATGGGTACTAGCTGGATGATCTTGTGACATTTATGCGTATGAAAAGAATACAGAAAACATCACTAATTTATATTGCTTCTCAAATATTAAAGTGAGAGAATGCTATCACTTTTGCCTATTGGTTATTTAAAAGAAAATGACATAGGGTGTCGCCTGTGGTTCAAAGGAGTAGGGTGCCAGCCCCATATACTGGAGGTGGTGGGTTCAAACCCGGCCCCGGCCAAAAAAAAATACAAAAAAAAAAAAAAATGACATGATTGTCAGTGTTGGTGGATGAAATCAGGGGGGAGTCTAAATACCTAAACTGTAGAATTATGTTTCAGTAATAACTTTTTTAAAAAGTCACAAAACATGTATAGACCACAGGTGAGAAAGCTGAGTTAATGTGTAAGAGAAACAAAATACTGTTCCTTTGTAATATCAGCCTCACTCAGGTCAAGCCATGCAAAATGTAGCAAGATGACATTTGCCCTGTTTTTTTCTATTTACAGTGAGAAATCTTATTCTTCCCGATTGTTCCATTCATTTGTCTTTATATATTTTTTTCTTTTGCCCCACTATTAGAGTCTTTAGTCTCACCCAAAAAATGTTTCCAAGAAATTGCTGGGTCACATGGGGGCTGCATATCCCCAGAACTCTAAAATGTGGTTGTGAGATTTAAGTACATAGAGATAAAAGTTGTCACTGAGAATGACCTTTTGCTGTACTTGTGGGAAGGAGAGGTATAAATTTCATAAGTGTCTTTGAAAAACCCTGACCTTGTGCCACAGTGGGTTAGCTGAGGTTTGGTCATACTGTATTTTTCATTTGGATCAGAATGAGAAATTTCAGGTTGGTTTCCTTCACACCAGCAACACAAAGCCAACACAACCCTGGCAGAAAGTCTATTTTTAGTTTCGTGTGACTAGCTAGATGATATGGGGTGAGGACCAAGGGTCAAATAGCAAGTTAGACATCAGAAGAGGAAGTGAGATGTTAGGTAAGAGCTCTTCACATTTTCTTGCAATAAAATCTCACGTTGTTGATAATTTTAAAAAAGTACCAGCTATCTGCCAAAGAAAGTAGATTGATAGCCTTTTTCTTTTAAAAAGCCAAACAAAAGAGAATGATCAAAGTTTGTAGAAAAGGTGGTATTACAAACTCGTTATCTCTGTCCTGTCCCTGAGTTACCCCGTACACACATCGGTTGGGAATACTGACCCTGCTGCCTTAAAGTTCACGTAGGCAGGAGGCGCTTTGCCAGTTCACAACCTGGAAGTCATCAAGCCTTCTACAGCTCACAAGTGTCTAGAATTTCTAGGGCACAAGGGTGGTCCACCTGCTTTGTTAGACCTCGTTGGTCCCTCCCTCTCTGAGACCCCACTGGGACAAGTGCTTTGGGTAATTTTTGCATTAAGTCAGTTCAGGACCATTATGGAGGGCAGTGTGCACTCAGTGGAATGGAAGCCCCTGTGCCCCCTGCTATGTCCTCAGCGTGTAGTACAGAGTCTAGCCCATGAGACTCCCAATCAGCCTGAGTTAGTGAACTCTCATAGGGTGGAGAGGGTGAAGGGTTGAGAAAGCCTGCATTTAAGTGAAACAGGCATTGCCCAGGTCACCTAAGCACTTTGACCTGGGCAACGCCAAGACACCAGCCCCAGAAATCTATCAAGAATCTTTGGTTAAAATGACCTTTTGAGGTTAAGGTTCTGTTCTCAGGAAATCACTCCTAGGCAAACCTCATTACTAGGTGATAGAACTGAAAATAGACCCCAAAATGGGCATCTCCCAAGAGCAGAAAGTTAAATGAGCCCAAAATTTCAAACAATGATTGGAAAAGATTGTGCAGAACCTTACACCCGTCTCCTGCCAGCCAACTTTCTCTTCCCAGGAAAGATTTCCCCAGTATATTTTGAGCTCCTTTGAGTTCCAGGCAAAACCTAAGATGGAGTCAGGTCTTGAAGGGGCTGGGAGAGGCCCTGCCCTTTACCCTGTCGCCACCGTTAGGCCTCTCCTCCATGCTGAGGGTGATCGATACTATCTACAAGGGCCTACCTTAGTTAGAACAATCTCATTCCTAATTTACATATAGAAAAATGATTGGTGAGTAATTTTCTTGTAAAGAATAAATCAGGAAGGAAAGCCAATTCTCTCCCTCTGGATATCCTCTGCCTTTCTAAAATTGATCACTATCATTGAACACCCACAACATCCACTACCTCTGCTAAAGGTTATACTGTTAGGTGGATGATACTGACGGAGGCCAGAGCAGTGAAGGTGCTTCTCACCTGCTCTTCAAAATAAACCATTTGTGCAACTGCTGAAAGAAAAACATCCCTTTAAAGTTATTTTATTTCTTTTTTTTATTACAAACAGAAAACATAAACCATGACACCCACTATCTTGTGCTTTGAAGTATGAAAGTCAAGGGAAAACTAATTTAGGAAGAGAAATGAAGCCCTTTGGAGGAGAGAGGAAATAGTAAAGTTGAAAGATTAATGCTGCACAGACAAATTGAAATCTAACGTGAAAGTTTAGACAACGGTAATCAAAATGAATGATAACACAGAAAACCGGCAGGATCGGGAACATTTGAAGCAACAATCCAATCTGGTTCAACCAGATAAGATGGTTATCTTGCATTTAATGCCATTTCCAACACCCTGAGCGTAAACACCACTGTCGGGCTCAGAGAAAAGAAAATAGAGTCATTGGCATTTATCGCTTTTTTTCTATATGTAGTTGAATTAATTATCATCAATCACACTTCTAAGTCAGGTAGCATAAGGACATAAGGTTGGCTTTTATAATCAGTTGTTTAAGATTCCCAGGTTGGAATATTTTTAAACAAATTAAAAGTCCAAGATTTTTCACAGTCCCAAGAATTTTCCTCCTCTCCAACAAACACAAAGAATAGATAATTCCACATCATCATCAGTGCAAAACTAAATCTTATTTTGGCATAATACCTTCATGTGATTTTAAAACATAATTTAAAAATAGATTTTCTTACCTGGAAAATGCTGCAATATTATCAGCCAGACTTTCCTGATCATTTGCTCCAGACCTATAGTAGTCATATACAGATTTTTGAAGTGTGGACTTAGCATGTTGTTCATAATCATTGATACAAAGTAGCCGGGGGAACATTGTCAGAGTTTATTGCAAGCCCAGATGTCCTTTGGGCTATTTTTCTTCATGTATTGCCTTCTACACCTTGACCGTTCCGTTATTTGTCAATTATTAATAGACTTTTGCCAAAGTTCAGACTTTGTCCTCTGTTGCTTGTATCAACTGAGTGACCATGAGATGCTTAGATTTTTACATTTCATTTGCAGGCTGTGCACAAATGACCCTTAAATCACAAGAAATTGAGCTTGGGGAGACAGGAGATGGGAGTTAAACATTCCCTCTGATATTTAAAAAGCTGAGGAATAAGTAGAAAGTGAAAGATTTGGAGAAGTACTTGCATGAAAACACGCTTGTCTCAGTTCTGCATAAAGTTGCTTGTACCGCGTCTTCTTCCGCACCCAGCCTTTCCTCTGGGCTTGGCGCTGTTCATTTTCCTTCCGTGTTTAGAGCGTGCACCTGTCCTGAGAAGAAAAGCTTATGGCCTGAGTGGGGCATCCAGAGAGCACAAGGCATCTTCGTGATATGAAATTCAGCTCATTATAAACATCTGGCTTTAACATGGAATACTAAGGCCGAATTTACAACGAATTCTTTTTAGAAATAATTTTTATTGTGTATATTTGAGGTTTATAACATGAAGTTACAGGGGCTACATATGATAGCAAAGTAGTTACAATAGTGAAGTAAATTACTTATCTGTCATCTCACATGTAATGTTTTGTAAGACAAAAGCAGCTAAAATCTACTTATTTAACCAAAATCCCTGGCACAATATGACTTTATTAACTTTAGTCCCCATGTTTTATGTCAGATTTCTAGATCTGTTTGCACATATCTGCTGTTTTGTATCGTAGGACCAACATCTCACCCCTTCTCCCTGCTGGAAATCAGTTTCATTGTCTGTCTCTGCAGACTTGAGCTCTTCTTTAAAAAAACTAAAATGTCCTACATGCAAGTGAGGCCATGCAATATTTTTCGTGCTGTGTCTGGCTTACTTCACTTAGCACAGTGTTCTTCAGGTTCTCCTGCAAAAGTCCGGATCCCCTTCTTTTTTAAGTCTGGAAGATCCTCCATTTACATGTTATTACATTTGCTTTATCCATTTGTCTGTTTACAGCATTTATCAGGTATTTTGCTGTGTATAATGTACACTTTTTTCTCCTAATTTTGAGAGAAAAATAAGGACACCCATTATACATAGGTAATATGGCGTGGGAGAGGGGAAGCACACTGGGCCTCCTGGGGCTCCGTACCGTCCCTCCCAGACCTGCCAGGCACATGGGGCTCCAGCCTGGGAGCATCTGGGACCTGGTGGGAGTGTGCAGGAGCAGACTCCTTCAGCCCCCACAATCAGGGGAAGTGGCAGTGGGAGGGCTGGCGAGGCAGGCTGCAGCTCCGCAGGGCAAGGCCAAAGGCTCAGCCCCACCAAGGGTCCCCGGAGCCTGCACAGGTCCCAGGGGCCCTCCTGGCTGCCCATGGCCTAAGCAATCTCAGAAGCTCCCACCCTGGCAGCCACATGTGTGGCCATCTTGACTGCAGCCCCCAACATGCCAAGGAAGGAAGGGCACAGAGGAGAGAGGGAAGGGGCAGCTGTGGGAAGGCAGTGCAATCTGCGTGCTTACCAGGGCAGCAGAGCCCTCTGCAAATGTGTCTTTCCTGGCCAAGAGCCAGCCACCTTCTCAAGGAGTGTTTTCCCGATAGTTTTGACCAAAAATGTAGGTGTACATAATAACAGGAATGCACTCTACATGGCAACGTGCAGTGGGTTTACTGCTGATTCTTAGATCTTACCTAACTCTGGAGAGGACATAGGAAGGTGTCATTCCCAGAGACTTTGTAGTCTCCATCTAAAACTCCACTCAGTCATGGGACACCAGGGGAAGACTGGTGTCGGTAAGACGTGATTGAGGAAGCAGAGGCTTCTGCTGCAGTGAGATCTGGGTTTCCATCTCGGAACTTCCACTCCAAGCTGCTCCTAAGGACCGACACCTGCACAGAACTTCCTCTCTCTCACACGTGCAGCCTGCGTTTCCGTTCATGAGCCTTCCCTGCTAAGTGTTGTGGAATCAAAACCTTATAGAACAGCTCTCTAGGAAAGATTTCAGGGAGTTGGCACATACACCTCCCAAATCTCTCACTCTCCTGGAGGATTGCTCCAAGAATTACATTCCACATTGCCGGCTTCAGCTGCCCGTGGTGGGAGCTGATTTTTTTTCTTTTTTTTTTTTTGTAGAGACAGAGTCTCACTTTATTGCCCTCAGTAGAGAGCCGTGGCGTCACACTGCTCACAGCAACCTCCAACTCCTGGGCTTAGGCGATTCTCTTGCCTCAGCCTCCCAAGTAGCTGGTACTACAGGTGCCCACCACAACACCGGCTATTTTTCTATTTTGCAATTCAGCAGAGGCTGAGTTTGAACCTGCCACCTTCGGTATATGGGGCCGGCGCCCCATGGTGGGAGCTGACTAACAGCCCATCCTGTCTTGACCATTCTCCCTTCCAATTTCTCTTTCCTACCCTTCACTGGAGCTTCCTTCATGTCCCAAGTAAACCCCTTGTATTTGAGTGCTTGCCGCGCAGTTTTCTGCTGCCAAAACTCAAATTAAGACAAGGAGAAATATTAGGGCAGTGCCTGTGGCTCAAAGGAGTAGGGCACCGGCCCCATATGCCAGAGGTGGAAGGTTCAAACCCAGCCCTGACCCCCCAAAAAAACTGCAAATAAATAAATAAATAAATATTAACACCCGCTCTGAAGAGAAGCCGTGAGTTCTAAAGAACCTGTCTTCAGTGAAACCCTCACACATATGGGAAGAACGGACCCTTGAACAACATGGGTCTGAACTGTCCACCTATATGTGGGTTCTCATTCCCTCAGCCTCCTCTGGGACAGCAGCAGCAACACCACCTCTCTGTCGTTCTCCTCAGCCCTTTCACCAGGGAGACTGTGAGCATGACCCTGACAACCCCTTCCCACTTAATAAATAGTAAATGTATTTTCTCTTTCTTGTGATTTCTTAATATAGTTTCTTTTTTTATTAGTTTGCTCCATTGTAAAAGTGCAGTACAGAATACATATAACATGCAGATATATGTTAATCAACTCTTCATGCTATTTGCAGGGCTCTGGTCAACAGTAGGCTATGCACAGTGGAGTTTTGAGGGAGTCGACAGTTACACACATGGGGGCAGCTCCCCTACCCCCATATTGATGGTTACTGCATTAAGTAACCATCACCCACCATCATATTCTCAATATATTTTACCAGCAAATTTTTCCAAAAGTCTTTCGCTTAATACCACTTTTATAAATACCAATGCCTCACATGCAAAAAATTGGACAAAGGGATTCTTGGGCTTCTGGAAGGCCACTGCTGTTCTTCTTCAAGTAAGTTGATCCTTTTGAATATTTCTTTGCTAGATTTGCAATTTTAGTTCAACTTATTTTCTATGCCCTCAAGAGAAATGCCTTTCTGAAATAATGTGTATTTCTATAGCCAGATTTTTTTTGATAATTGCCTTATCTAATGCTTTACAACTCTTCATAGAATACAAAGGATAGAGCACAAAATCGTAATATAATCTTCTAAGTTTATTTTGGAGAAGGAAAATAGTCTAAGGTGAAGAAGAATAGTAGGGCTCAGTTTGTAATCTGTGACTTTGTTTGGACCTGTGGCTACAGAGTATACTCAGAGCCCAGTCAACTGTGACATAAAATTCCCATGCTGTGGGCCACAAAATGGAGCAAGAGACAGGACGTCATCAAATCCACCTCCACTACTGACAAAACAACCAGAAACCAATCATGTTGGTTCCATGTGGTCCACTGTACGATCTGGGAACAAACCAGAACCAAAGCCATAAGCTACTCCTTCCTAGCAATAATGGTAAACATAGTATCCAAAGAGTAAAGGTTTTAATTTAATTAGAATGTCCTGATGCTTTTAGGATAGACACTAAAGTCTACAGTTCATAGGTAGTTCCTACCTCTTGTAAACAGGACTAAAAGAAGTGATGGAGTTGAGAAGAATTTTTGTTATTTCATGATTATTATATTGCTTAAATGGCTCACCTTTCTTTCAAAGCAATGCATTCTTTAAAATTCCTCCCAAGAGCCTTATAAAATGAGAAGCTGAAAAGGGGCAGCATGGCAAAAGAAAAAAAAATTAAGCCCAAGGTTTGTTCCAGCTTGTAAAGGCAACATTGGCACACCCCTCCACACACACCACCAAGCGTGGGAATCAATGTGGTTAGTGCCCACGGGGATGGGATCTACTGGGTTCAGCACCCCTCTATCCCCTTCACAGTGGCCAAAAGAACAGTGTTTGGTTTGGAAGTTTTATTTCAATTAATGTAATGAAATCTTAACTCCAACCTGCCCTAATATCCCAGTAGATATGATTTTTTTCAGAATAATACCCCAATACTCCACAACCTGTGGATTTTTTCAAAGCTATCTTACGGCACTATCTCCTGCTCAGTTACTGCAGTGGAAACTCAAGCAGGAACTAGGAGGAGGCAGTGAGAACTCCACGTCCTCAACCAGATGTTGATCATCACTTGCCTTAAGATAATCTATATGCTGTTGCTTCAAGAATGTCATATTTTCTGTCTTTATCCTTTTAGGAGGCTTTTATTTTAAATGATGGATAAGGTTTGGTTGAATCTTAGTCACTTCTGTGAGTGCAGGCTCTAGGGGAGCCTCAGTTTTATAGTGTCTCTAGCAGCAATTGCAGGTGAGACAATTGATACATTATATACATTATTACATTATGTTATAATTGAGTTATAGCCTTTCTTAAGAAAGCTATAGATTATATAGCTGGGGTGTCCTAGACCACTGGAGAGAGTGCCTCTTATCAAGATTAAACTATCCAATGGCAGTTTTACTTTACATCTTGTTACATGAATATTGGCCTTTATTTTTCTACTTTTGTGAAAAAACGTGAGTCCGTTGTTACTGTGTGAAAGTTGTCAGAATCAAAATGGAGTCACCAATGATAAGAACACCCTTATTGCAGCCCAATTCATAATTGCTAAGTAATGGAAGAAGTCCAAGTGCCCATTGACCCACAAATGGATTAATAAATTGTGGTTCCATACAACCTTAAAGAAAGAGGGTGACTTTACCTCTTTTATGCTTACATGGATGGAGCTGTAACATATTCTTCTTAGAAAGTATCTTAAGAATGGAAGAAAAAGTATCCAATGTACTCAGCTCTACTGTGAAACTAATCTATAACTTTCTTATGAAGGCTATAACCCAATTATAACATAAGAATATGGGGAACGAGGAAAGGGAGGGGAGGGGTGTGGGGAGACTGGGTGGAGGGAGGATAATTGGTGGCACCACACCTACGGTGCATCTTAGAAGGGTACAGGTGAAACTTACTAAATGCAGAATGTAAGTATCTTAACACAATAACTAAGAAAATGCCATGAAGGGTATTTTAACCAGTTTGATGAAAATAGTTCAGATTACATATGAAACCAGCACATTGTACCCCATGATTGCATTAATGTATGCAGCTATGATTTAATAAAAAAAAAAAAAAAAAGGCCTCAAGGAAGGCCATGAAGAGGGGGTTCTTCCACTTGTATGCCTGACAACGGAAAAGAGGCTACAAAAACCACAACCTAACACAAAGGCCTTTGCAACCTTACACAAAAAATATCGCTACACCTGCCCACCCACTGCCTCTCCCACCTCAGACTGGCATCACCCTTGTTACTGATCTTTGTAGCCAAGAACAATCATCTCAAGACAATTCAGTAACTCTCATTTTTTTCCTTTAGAAATCTTTTCCCTCCATTACCTCCCTGAATGTATGCATAGTTGACCACGGTACAAATTTTCCCCTGCAATGCCCTATTCCCAAATAAACATTTCTTCTTTTAGAGAGCCTCTTCTTATTTGTTAGTTAACCATTGCTAGGCTTTCTTTATGTATTTTGGACATTGATCTTTTATACATGAGGTACATTTTTAGTGAGTTCTTGACTTGGTAATGTTGACTACTGAACTCAAACCTGCAGTGACTCAGTCTGTGGTCAGATAGCTTCAGTTTCTTTTATTCTCTTCACTCCTCCCTCTGTCCCTTCCTCCCTTCCTTTCTTCCTTTCTCCTGTTGATTCTTTTTTGCTTCTTTCTAATTTCTCTCTCTCTCTCCTTCTTGCTGTTAGAGCCTAGTCCTAGACGGGCAAGTTGCCTCTGGCCAGGTGGATTTCCTTTTTCTCGTTCGTGCTCTAAAAGTACTGTCCTTTGAGGACCTGGCTAGCAGCTGGGAGGAAGGGGTGTGCCAGTGATTACAAATTTCTGGGAAAGATTCCCTCTTCACACTCTACAACAACAACACAATTGGGCAAGCATTCACCTGGAGGAGGAGTAAAGATAGAAATGAGGGTGGGCAGGTTTTGCTGTGTTCTTCCATTCCCCAGAGTTAACAGGCTTTTGAATATTCACTTTAAACTGATGTTGCCGGGCTCAGTGACTCATGCCTGTAATCCCAGCACTCTGGGAAGCCGTGGTGCATAGATCACCTGATCAGGACTTCCAGATCAACCTGAGCCAGAATGAGAACCCCTCTCTACTAAAAATAAAAAACTAGGCAGGTGTTGTGGTGGGCACCTATAGTCCCAGGTACTCGAGAGACTGAGGCAAGAGGATTGCTTGAGCCCAAGAGTTTGAGGTTGCTGTGAGTTATGACACCATGGCCCTCTACCCAGAGTGGCAGAGTGATGCTCTGTCTCTAAATTAATAAATACATACTTAAAAACAAAGCAATGTGCTTTGCCTGGGGTATCCTGGAGAACCCTGAAGCCATTAAAAATTTGGTCTAATTACTCATTATTACTTTATGAGCCTTTGGAACTATGTTTGTTACACATTAAATAACTGTTGATTATTTTCAGCAGGATAGTTGAACAGGCATATTGTAGATCACTCAGTATGAATATGGGCGACAAATCATTTGACTACAAACTCCCAATCATGAATTATTAGATTTGTTTTGCTTTTTTTTAACCATAATCCCAGATTCCTTGCAGTCAAGTGATTTTCCCTTTGATGTACCCTATCACTGGAGGCTTCTCTTTCCCCCACTGTGGATTCCCACCTTTACATGGGTGTCTCCATGACTCAGTCTCCTCACCCCCAGGCAGTTACAGACAGCAGCCCTGCATGTGGACAGGACTTTGTAGAAGACCTTTGGAAAACCTTATGCTTTAGTGCCACTGACTTACCTTTTGAGGTTTTACTGGCTTCCGTTGTTCTTTTGTTTTGTTTCTTATTTGGTTTAATCAGAATATCCATTAGTTTCTTGCTATTTTAGCAGCATATTGTAAAATGTGCTTATAATATTTCATCCTACATATGGAGGTGTTTCGTAGTTTTTTACTAAAGATAGTCTACAGATTTCCAAACTCTTTAGTTATCAGTCTTTAATTATGTGCCTTTAATTGTACAGAAATTAAAATATTTAATTTAGTCAACTGTATCAATAGTGTTACTGATGGTTTGGGCTTTTTAGTCTCTTTTAGAAAATCCCTCAGAGGTCTTAAATTTTTTTCCCATATTTTCTTCCATCTGGAACTGATCTTTGTGCACTGTGGTGGTCACTATTTTGTTTCTATAAGCAAAATGAGCCAGGATTTTGGTTCAGAAAATACATCTGGCTCCTCCTCCCTTCAAGGCACATAGTGAAATTGCATGTTCCAGGTCCCCCATGCTTAGAGCCCGGCTGGTTCTGGCCCATATGACTGGGTCTGGCCAAGGAATTATTAGTGTCTGATGACCATCAAGGTAGGGTTGGTTGGGGCAATACTTGCCAGTGAGACCCCCTTCCTCTCTCTCCTCTCCTTGGCAGATCAGCAATCTCTGTCCTCATGGTGTCCTTTGTCAGCCTGAGTGGTGATGAGAACTGTCACAGGCAACACATGACCAGCGCATAGAGTGATCACAAATTATATCTTTGTCATTCTACATCACATAATATATCCCAATCTAATTGAAATACATAAAGTCCAAGGTAAGAATTAATTTATTTCTCCAAATAAATAACCAATTTCCTCTTCATCACTGATGAAATAGACCATATTTTCAAAGTCATTTGATAATATTCATTAGTACAGAAATATTTCATACTATGAATATAACCAACAGAGAACCTAAGCACTGCTCATTTGATTAACAAAAACCAACTTTATACCACAGTATTTCCTATGTAGATGCAGGCTATTTCCAAGGTTAAAAATTAAAAATTAAAAGTGGATGATAGAAAATATGCCCTCTGTATGCTCTATACAGAAATCTCCCAAGGAGGCTATTCTTAAAACACAGGTGCAGTTGGAAATAGTGTGCAAGAGTTGATAGGCTAATAATGGGATGTCAGGTTTTCTGATTTACAGACTAGCAATCTGTATGAAATGATCTTCAACAGTGTGGTTTTATTTAAACTATAATGTTCTGCTAAAAGGAAAAGCTCTCGATATTTTAAACAACTTCTTCAGGTAGGTAATGTGCATCTAGACAGAGGAGCCAGGTCTACCTGGAAGGTGGTATTGAAAGGAAGTAACTGCACTTGCACACGTCCCAGAACAGATTCTCATTCTGCAGAGACTTATCCCAGGGCAGTGATCTTGAACTGGTGTGCCGTGGCACACCAGTGTGCCTCAAGAGGATCTTAGGTGCATCACCCCAATTTTTAAATATCCTTAATTAAGTTATTTTCAAAAGAAATTCAAAGCACAGCTAGGTATATTCTTTCTTTTACACTTTTTTTTTGAGTAATGTAACTTAAGTGTGCCACAACATAAAAATATTGAAAAACACCGTCCTAGAGGGTGAGACACACATGCGTGTCATCTCTGATAGGTGTTCAACTACTTGATCCTCTTACTAAGGTTGTAGAAGACTATTAGAATATTTCTTAAAATTATTCCAAAAGTGAAGTATCCATGTCAAATGAAAAACTCCTTTTAGCACACTGGAAAACTAGAAAATTGTCGGCACTAATGTATTTTAGAAGTTAGTAAAATAAGAGAATATTTTTATGCAAAATGTAAGTGGGAACCATGCAATTTATTAAAAGCCAATGAGTTATAGTCTTCATGTGAAAGGGTGGAGAGAGGGTAATCAGTGGGTCCATCCCTACGGTGCATCTTAGAAGGGTACAGGTGAAACGTACTAAATGCAGAATGTAAATGTCTGAACACAATAACTAAGAAAATGCAATGAAGACTAAGTTAACCAATTTGATGAAAATATTTCAGATTGTATACAACCCCAGCACATTTTACCTGTGATTGCATTAATGTACACAGCTATGATTTAATAAAAAAAAAAGTATAACACTTGATGTTAAAGGTTAATTAATTCATTTGTTTATACAGTAAATCATTTGTAAAGCTTCTGGCCCAACTTCACTATCTCATATCAATGTAATGGCAGTTTTAAAAAATGTACATCACTATAAAGAATTTTGTTCATAAAACTCACATTCACAGCTTCCTTGCAGCTGGGGACGGTGAGACTGGGGAGAGAGGACTTCAGGCATCTGCCCAGAAACTTCCCTTTGGGGACACAGGGAGACAGCGTGAGGCTTCTGGACACCCTGAGGAAGGCGAAAGGGGCGGTAGATTGGGCAAGTGGTTGCGTGTGTTCATTCGGTCTGATCCTGTCAGCAGCTGTGGGTGGGGCAACAGTGGGACTACAGGCTGGAAAGGCCTTGCCAGTGAGCTGTTTGGGTTTCTTTTGGACTTAGCACTCGGTTGAACTGCCTTGGGAGAACTTGGGCAGGAGTGTGGGGGGGGGTTTGAGTGTTGTCTGTGGCCCCAGACTGGGCCACCAAGCCAGGCAGAGCTCCCAGTGTTTGGTGGTGGGCTCTGTGGAGCCACTGTGGGAGAACTGCCCTGGCAAGCTCCACCCTCAGGGTCACAGAACAAGCACTGGGCGGGACCGAGTAATCTAGTGACTGAGCAGCCTAAAGGCGGGGACTGAGATCCTTCTCAGCCTTAGCCCTCAGGGGCATAGGGTGAGATCGGTTTTGGCACATTGGGTAAGTGGAGAGCCACTTAAGGAGTGATCCCAGCCACAGCGCTTTCCTGGGAAACCTTCTGCTTAACCCAAGTTAGCAATTTAAAGTGTCTTCTAAGCAGGCTGGGGAGGATTCAAGCTCTCCAACCTGCAGGGTTTGAGAAATCATTAGAGACACAGGGTCACTCCCTACAAAAATCCAGTAACAACAGAGTGAATCTGCCAGGGTCTGATCCGGGAAGAGACACCTCCCCAATGCTGAGGACGGTCTTAGGAAACAGTGAAAAATAATCATGAGGCGGAATCAACAGAAAAACTCTGGCAATATGAATAACCAGAGTAGATCAACTCCCCCAAGGAATGACAAGGTAGATGAAGCACAAGATCCCTTGCATAAGCAAATGTCTGAGATGTCAGAAGTTGACTTCAGAGTCTGGATAGCAACTAAGATCAGCGCAATGGAGGAAAAGATGGAATTAGAATTTCAAGCAGTAATCCAAAAGATGACCCAAAAGATGTCTCAAGAACTGAAAGAGTTCAAAGAGAAAATGACCAAAGATATTGACACATTTAGACAAGAAGTTGTAGCCCTCAAAGATCTGAGAAATACAGTAGGATCCCTCAGTAACAGAATGGAGCAAGCAGAAGAAAGGATTTCTGAAACTGAAGATAGAGACTTCAAATGCTCCCAAATGCTCAAAGAGATAGAGAAATGGAAGGCAAAAACGTATCATTCTCTCAGACAGCTCTGGGATAACTTGAAGAAAACCAATATTCACCTTATAGGGATACCTGAAAACGATGAAGTGGCGTCACAAGGCACAGAGTCTCTTCTTTATGAGATTATGAAAGAGAACTTTCCAGACATGCCAAGAGATTCTGAAATTCAGATAGCAGACAGTT
>CAUYON010105400.1:0-14178 GCA_963573935.1 Arctocebus calabarensis
ATGGCTCCACACAGCCCACAACCAAACACTGGTAGCTCCATCTGGCTCGGTGGCTCAGTCTGGAGCCCCAGACAACACTCAAAGACCCCCACACTCTTGCCCCAGTTCTCCCAAGGCAGTTCAACTGAGTGCCAAGTCCAAAAGAAACCCAAACAGCTCACAGGTAAGGCCTTTTCAGTTTGCAATCTCACTATTGCTGTAGTCACAGCTGCCAGCAGGATTAGACCGAACAAACACACGCAACCACTTGCCAGATCTCCACTGCTTTTGCCCTCCTCTAGGGGTCCAGAAGTCTCACGCTGTCTCCCTGTGTCCCCACAGGGATGTTTCTGGGCAGATCTCGCCAGCCAGAGATGCCTGAATTCTTCTCTCCCCAGTCTCACCATAACAGCAAGGAAGCTGTTACTCCCCTAAAAGTCTTTTGAGGCTGAAATAAATCCCACTCTTATTAGAGAAGGCAGCCCACCCAGAAAAATATCTTCAGTTCATGTCCAATCCTTCTAGTTCCTCCTGCCTGAGGCTAAGGACAGGGACAGGAGATTCAGAAGAGAGAATAAATTGTGGAGCCTTGAGGACTGCAGCCCCCTTCAGCAGGACCAGGCCTGGAGAAAGTCATCAAATTCAGAAAAAAGCAGAAGAAACCAATAGTTTAAGGAGAGAGCCTTTGTCCAAGAGAAAGAGCTGATGATCCAGGTTAGAATTAAATTAGATTTTTTTTCCTACACTCTGGGAAAAATTAAATGGCACAAAAATTATAATTGAAATTTTGACCACGTTCACCTATTTAACTAGTTGTTCTTTGAAATCTATTTGACTCTTCAGGTTCTCTACTATTTCTATAATCTGTAATCATTTATTTTATTGGGATTTTCAATTTTGTTAGCAAACTTACTGCATAGTAAACTCTTATTTGAAAATGATATATTTTACTCATATGGTAACAGTCTCTCTTTCAAGTCTAATATTGGATATGACTTCCTTTTTTTTCTTGGTTAACTCTATTAGAAATCTGCCTATGTTATTGATTTTTTTCAAATGAGTTACTGGAATTTTTATCAGCTTTACCTTTTTCTGCCTTATTGATTTCCACATTTTGTTCTTGCTAATTCTTTCCATTAAGTTTTTGTTAAGGGTAGAGGAAGAGCACCCTTCTTAGTTAAAGGCGAAGTTAATTTTTACTCTGTGTTAAGTAATATATGCAATTAATACTATAAAATTTCCTCAAAGTTCAGTTTTGGTTGCATCCCTTGGGTTTTGATATGTATATTTTTGTTATTTTTGTTTTGTTTTACAAATAACTTATTTTCTAGTCATATTGCTTTATTACTAAAGAAGACAGCTCCCAAACTTTTATTTATTCACATGTATGGTATATTTTATAGTGATTCATTGTGGTAGGCAGCTTCTGACATGACCACCATCAATTTCTAGCTCTTGTTAATCAGTTCTCTGGTTAATTATTTGTTATCATTTTTCTAATTTAATGATTCACTGATCTTTAAGCTCTTATTTTAGGAATATATTCCTTTTTCTTTTCTTGGATATATAAGGTATTTAACTTATTAAGTATAATGCTTATTCCATTTATTTTGTTTTCTAGTAACAAAAATATTTAAGACTATGAATTTTTCCATAAACACAACTTTAGCTGCATCATCCACATATTTTAAAATGTAAGATTTTATAACATATAACATACACTATTAGATATAAAATTAATTTTCATAGACTGGACATGCAACACATGTTTGTATCAGCACAGTAGGCCTGGTTCCTTATGGTGACCACCTCTGTTTGTTGAACAGTTTGTTACAGTCCCTTCGGCAGTCAACTTACAGAATTTCTACTATATAATAAGTATATATAAAGATTTTCATTATATTTATTATATATAACTCATTATCTTTTTACCTTCCAAAATTTGTCAAAGTAGGTAAAATTTGGTTTTATTTAATTTTGAATAATAGGGATTTTTGCTTTCTATTAATTTTTATTTGTATTATATTGATATTAAACAATGTCTATAGTAGTTCTATGTCCTGAAATTTATTGAGCTTGCCATTGTGAACTGCAGTAGGGATTCTTTTAATTACTTTAATTGACAAGTAAAAATTGTATATATTTATGGTGTGTTACATAATTTTTTGATATATGTATACATTGTGGGATGACTAAATCAAGTTATTTGAAAGTATACTTCACATACTATCATTTTTTTGTGGCAAGAACACCTTTGAGCTACTTTCAATAGTTTTTAAGTATACAACATATTTTTATTAACTGTAGTCACTGTGATGTTCAATAAATCTCTCTCTCTTTTTTTTTTTTCTTTGCAGTTTTCTTTGGCCGTGGCCAGGTTTGAACTCACCTCCTCTGGTATATGGGTCTGGTGCCCTCCTCACCGAGCCAGAGGCGCCGCCCTCAATAAATCTCTTGAACTTATTTTTCCTGTCTAACTGAAAATTTATGTTCTTTGACCAACATCTCCCCAATGTTCCCACTTCCAAGCCCTAGCATTTGGTAACTACCATTTTATTGTCTCTGTTGGTTTGACTATTTTAGATTCCACATGTGAGGCCACAGTGCATTTGTCTTTCTGTGCCTGACTTCTTTTACTCAATGCAGTGCTCTCCAGGTTCATCCATGTTGTCACAAATGACATGATTTTCTTCTTTCCAGAGGCAGAATAGCACTCCATTGAGCACATGTGCCACATTGTCTTTATCCATTCATCTGTTAATGAGCAGTTAGGTTGACTCTTTGTGAGCATAGGAGTGAAGATATCTCTTTGACATGCTAATTTCATATCCGTTAGATTATATACCCAGTAATAGGATTGCTGATCCATGTCATTGTTATCTTTAATTTTTTGAGGGCCCTCCATATGGTTTTCAGAATGCCTGTACTACTTTACAGTCCCACAAAGTATAACCATTCCCTTTTTTCTACCTCTTCATCAACACTTATTTTTCGTCTTTCTGGTAATAGTTATTCTGACAGGTGTGAGTTGATATCTCATTGTGATCTTCATTTGCATTTCCCTGATGACTGGTGATGTTGAATATTATCTCATATACATATTGGTCATTTGTATGTCTTCTTTTAAAAATCCACTTGGACTTTGATGATAGTCTGCCATCAGATTTTATGTCTGTTAAAGCACAGGCAGGAGGAATGACTTAAGTCAAGGTGGTAGGAAAAGGTGAGGACTGGCCCATAAGTTTTGTTAGCCCTGAAACCTTTCTCCTTCTCTTTTTTCTGCTAACGGAATCCCTTCTTTCAAAATGGGAGCCTACTTTATGTGGAAAATCCATTTCCCCACTACAAGGCTGTGCACATGAGCCCTGCCTGGCCAATCAGAGTGCTCTCCTCTTTGAAACAGCAATTAGTTCAGAAATGGTCACATGACCCAGGTAGAGCCAGAGCCTTCTCTAGCTTCTCATTGGACTCATTCAGATAAATCCTAGGGCTGCTCATAACCACTTTGGCATGATGTCAGGAAGGTCTGAGAGTAAAGTCAACAAACAGAAAAGCATGAGATTAGAAGATGAAGATAAAGAGTCATATTGCTGATGATGGCGTTCGAATTCTTGAATCCAACCAAGCTTCAAACCAATTTTACTCTTTAAGACTTTCCACATATGTGAATTAATAAATATCCTTCTTGTTTATACTAACTTTAATTCTTTTTGTCACTTACCACTGAAAGAGTTCTGACACAAGTTTCACTGGGTGGGGTGAGGAGGAGAGAAAGACTGGAAACGTGGGTTGGGCCGACTTGGCAAGCTCACAGCATGTGCCCAGCATGGGCCTAAAGGTGCAGCAGCATCCCATTTGTTATCTTGACACAGAGAACCACATGGTCAAGCCTGCCAGGACTACAGAAGTGCACGTGTGCTCTGACAACTCTGCCCACAGGCGGGAGAGGCCCTGCCTGGGCAGCTGCTGTTCAGCTGCTGTCCGTGAAGCACACTGCTGTCTCACTTGCACAGCCAGATCAGAAGAGCAGCCGTGCACAACAGGGCAGGGTGAGCACGCTCTAGAGGTGCAGCTATGGGGGATGGGCTGGCCACACACCCCAGAACTGAGGACCCCCTTTACCCCAGCAGCAGGCTCCTCATTTCAGGGCTTTCCTAAGGGCCAAAGACAATTGCAAAATATTGTGCCAGTGCCTTAGGAAGCATCTAGCTGGGGAAGCGTCTTGGCTCCAGCTGCTATAACAGAATACCACAGGCAGGGTTTATTAAATAAGAGAAACTTAAATACCACTGATACATTTAAATAAATAACAGAAATTTATTTTCCTACAGTTGGGGAGGTCAGAAGTCCAAGGTCAAGGTGTCAGCAGGTTTGGTTTCTCCCAGGGCCTCTCTCCTTGGCTTGCAAATGACTGCCTGCTCACTGTGTCCTCATGTGGTCTTTCCTGTGTGTGTGCCCACATGTCCTCTTCTTCTTCTTTTTCTTTCTTTTTTTTTTTTTTCTTCAGACAGGGTCTCAAGCTGTCACCCTGGATAGAGTGCTGTGGCATCACAGCTCACAGCAACCTCAAACTCTTGGGCTTAAGCGATTCTCTTGCCTTCAGTCTCCCAAGTAGCTGAGGAAGATTCTTCTACCTCAGTCTCCCAAGTAGCTGCCACAATGCCCAGCTGTTTTTTGGTTGTAGTTGTCACTGTTGTTTGGCAAGCTCAGACTGAATTTGAAGCCACCAGCTCCGGTGTATGTAGTTGGTACCCTAGCCACTGACGTACAGGCGCTGAGCCACACATTTTCTCTTCTTTAAGCCATCAATCATAAGGATCAGGACCCAGCCTCACAGAGTCTTGTTAACCAAATCACCTCTCAAAGGCTCTGTCTCCAGATGCAGCCACATTCCGAAGTGCTGGGGGTCAGAGCTTCAACATGTGAATTTTGGGGAGACACATCACAATTGAGCCTATAACAGGTACAGCGAGCTTCTCCTTTCTACGCTTCCTCCTCCATCTGGCTAACCGCCATTTCTGACCTCCCCAGGGAGGGAGAGGCGGCAGGAGTAAACTTCTTACCAGCTTCTGCAGTGGTTTTCTTTGCTGCTTTTCCAAGGCCACCCATCCTGCACCCCACCCCATCACTGTGAATTGCTCATTGCAGTTCCCTTGAGTGGGTGAATGCGTCACCGCCGCGGCTCATCCACGCCCTGCCCCTTTCAGGCACCAGAAACCCAGGACACCTCAAGCTCCTCCTGTTGAAGTCAGTCCTCCCTCCACAAACCTGCCCTTGATTCGTAAGGAGATGCTTCTGGTACAAACACAAACTCAAGGTGGTGACAGGTAGTCAGTGGGCACAGTAGGACCTGGGCTCAGGCAGGAACCGCACACAGATGGAATGTGGGTGCAGCGAGAGCCAAGCACAGATAGGCATGCATGCAGGTTGCCCAGGTGCCTCTGAGAGCAGCTGTCTGGAGGTAGGGGAGAAAGGCAGCTGAAGGTGGCAGGTATGCTCCCCTGGCATCGAAGACTTTCCATATCAGCAGGACGGAGATCGATTGCAGAGAAACTTCCCTTCTCTTTCAACTAGGAGGCATGAGCCTGAGGGTCTAACAACAACAGCTATTGTTTAATGAGAGCACAGTGTGTGCCAGGCATTGCATTAAGCACTTCACATCGTGCACACGACCATGTGGTTTAGCGTGACCTCCACTCACAGACGAGGAGACTGAAGCACAGAGAGGTTATGCAACATGCCCTGGTCACACCGCTAGGGAACACTGGAGGTGGAGGTGAACCCAGACAACCTGCTTCCAGAGCCCATGCCAGACACATGCAGAGGCTCTCCTGCCTCTCTGAGGATGGGCTGCTCAGAGGAGACAGTTACCGACACTTTGGGTTTGCAGCTGTGTTCAGGAGGAGCAGACCATGTTGCGAGCTGAGCACTGCCTCCCCAGCTCTCTCCCAGCAGTCTCAGGTCGGGACTGGGCCCTTCTCCTCCCGGGCTTCCTATTAGAGGCAAGTGAGGATCTACGGAGGGACTGCCTCTGACATCCTGGTTTCTCTCCACACCCAGCCCAGACTGTGTAGCCCACGGTCTTTGTTAAACTGAATCTTGAATTTAATTTGCCAACAATATGCAGAACCACAGGCAGGTCAAACACTTTCCTCTCTAGATACTTTTCTTTCTTTCTTTCTTCCTCCCTCCCGCCCTCCCTTCCTTCCTTCCTTCCTTTTTTTATTTATGTGAGACAGAGTCTCACTCTGTCAGCCTGGGTGGAGTGCTATGGCATCGCACCTCACAGCAACCTCAAATTCTTGGGCTTAAGTGACTGTCCTGCCTCAGTCTCCCAAGTAGCTGGGATTACAGGCACCTGCCACCATGCCTAGTTTTTCTATTTTTAGTCTCGCTCTTCCTCAGACTGGCCTTGAACTCCTGAGCTCAAGCAATCCACCTGTCTTGACTTCTCAGTGTGATAGGATTATAGGCATGAACCACTACATCTGCCCCGTAGAGAATTTCTTGAGCAAACTCTAGAGCAAACAAACTTCATCCCCTCCATTTGACTTTAGTGTTCTTTTTCCATTTCCCTCTAGTCCAGATGGTCTCAAACCTGGCCTGGTTATTAAAGCCACTTGAGGCACTTTCAAAAAACACCCATGCATGGGCCCCCAAATCAACCAATCAGAATTGGGGTGGAGGACAGGTGATTCTGCTGCACAGCCAGGTGAGACCCACTGTCCCAAGCTTCCCATAGCACTTCTGCTCAAAGCTTCAGGCCAGTAGCATTCTAATTTATTTATTTATTGTTGGGGATTCATTGAGAGTATAAGAAACCAGGTTACACTGATTACATTTGTTAGAAAAAGTCCCTCTTACAATCATGTCTTGCCCCCCAAAGGTGTGGCACACACCAAGACCCCACCCCCTCCCTCCTTCCCTCTCTCTGCTCATCCTTTCCCCCACCCCTTCTTCTTTCTTTCTCTGCTCTCCCCTTCCCCCATCCCCACCATGTCATTGTCATCAATGTCCTCATATCAAAATTGAGTACATAGGATTCATGCTTCTCATTCTTGTGATGCTTTACTAAGAATAATGTGTTCCACTTCCATCCAGGTTAATGCAAAGGATGTAAAATCTCCATTTTTTAAATGGCTGAATAGTATTCCATGCTGTACATATACCACAGACTGTTAATCCATTCCTGGGTTGGTGGGCATTTAGAGATTGTAAATTGAGCTGCAATAAACAGTCTAATGCAAGTGTCCTTATGATAAAAGGATTTTTTTCCTTCTGGGTTGATGCCCAGTAATGGGATCACAGGATCAAATGGGAGGTGTAGCTTGAGTTCTTTGAGGGTTCTCCATACTTCCTTCCAAAAAGGTTGTATTATGATATCAGTACCATGGGCTAACCAATTGTGCCCCAACTATTAAGAAATGAATATAATTGTGATGGATGTGTTACTTAGTTCAATGTAAGCACTTCACATTATATATTAAAGCAGTACCCTGAACCCCATAAATGCATCAATGTACAAAGTTATGATTTAATAAAAAACAATTTTTTAAAAGGTTGTATTAGTTTGCAGTCCCGCCAGTAGTATAAAAGTGTTCCCTTCTCTTCACATCCATGCCAGCATCTGTAGTTTTGAGATTTCATGATGTGGGCCATTCTCATTGGAGTTAGATAGTATCTCAGGGTGGTTTTGATTTGCATTTCTCTAATAATTAGGGATGATGAGCATTTTTTCATATGTTTGTTAGCCATTTGTCTGTCTTCTTTAGAGAAGCTTCTATTCATGTCTTTTGCCGATTTATATATGGGATTGTTGGCATTTTTCATGTGGATTAACTTGAGTTCTCTATAGATCCTAATTATCAAGCTTTTGTCTGATTCAAAATATCCAAATATCCTTTCCCATTGTGTAGGTTGTCTATTTGCTTTGGTCTTTGTCTCCTTAGCTGTACAGAAGCTTTTCAGTTTAATTAAGTCCCATTTGTTTATTGTTGTTGTTGTTGCAATTGCCATGGCAGTCTTCTTCATGAAGTCTTTCCCCAGGCCAATATCTTCCAGTATTTTTCTTATGCTTTCTGTGAGGATGTTTTACTGTTTCATGCCTTAAATTTAAGTCCTTTATCCAACTTGAATCAATTTTTGTGAGTGGAGAAAAGTGTGGGTCCAGTTTCAGTCTTTTACATGTGAACATCCAATTCTCCCAGCACCATTTATTGAATAGGGAGTCTTTCCCCCAAAGTATGTTCTTGTTTGGTTTATCTAAGATTAGGTGGTTCTAGGATCTTAGTTTCATTTCCTGGTTTTCTATTCAATTCCAAATGTCTATTTTTGTGCCAGTACCATGCTGTCTTGACCACTACGGCTTTGAAGTACAGTCTAAAATCTGGTATGGTGATGCCCCCCAGCTTTGTTTTCATTACTAAGAACTGCCTTAGCTATATGGGGTTTTTTCTGGTTCCATACAAAACACAGAATCCTTTTTTCTAAGTCTTGAAAGTACAATGTTAGTATCTTAATAGGGATGGCATTGAATAGGTAGATTTGGGAAAGTATAGACATTTTAACAATGTTGGTTCTTTCCAGACATGAACATGGTATGTTCTTCCATTTATTAATACCCTCTGCTATTTCCTTTCTTAGGATTTCATAATTTTCTTTAAAGAGGTCCTTCACCTCTTCTTTTAGGTATATTCCTAGGTATTTCATTTTCTTTGAATCTATGGTGAAGGGAGTTGTGTCCTTAATTAGCCTCTCATCTTGACTGTTATTGGTGTATACAAAGGCTACTGACTCATGGACATTGATTTTATATCCTGAGACATTACCGTATTTTTTGATGACTTCCAGGAGTCTTGCGGTTGAGTCTTTGGTGTTCTCTAAGATCATATCGTCAGCAAAGAGGGAGAGTTTGACCTCCTCTCCTCCCATTTGGATGCCCTTTATTTCCTTGTCTTGCCTAATTGTATTGGCTAGAACTTCCAGCACTATGTTGAATAGTAATGGTGACAGAGGACAATTTTGGTTCCAATTCTAAGAGGAAAAGCTTTCAGTTTTACTCCATTAGGTAAAATATGAGTTGTGGGTTTGTCATAGATAGCTTTGATCAGTTTAAGAAATGTGCCATGTATGCCTATACTCTTTAGTGTTCTAATTAGAAAAGGATGCTGGATTTTATCAAATGCTTTTTCTGCATCTGTTGAGAGGATCGTATGGTCTTTGTTTTTGCTTCTGTTAATACAGTGGATAGCATTTATGGACTTGCAAATATTAAACCAGCCTTGCATCCCTGGGATGAAACCTACTTGATCATGATATATGACTTTTTTGATGATGAGCTGTAATCTATTGGCTAGGATTTTGTTGAGAATTTTGCATCTATATTCATTAGGGAAATTGGTCTAAAATTCTCCTTTCTTAGTTGGGTCTTTTCCTGGTTTTGGTATCAGGGTGATCTTTGCTTCGTAGAACATGATGGGAAAGATTCCTTCCTCCTTAATTTTTTGGAATAATTTCTGAGTACGGAAATAAGCTTGTCCTTGAAGATTTGATAGAATTCTGGTGTGAGGCCATCCAGACCAGGGCATTTTTTTTGTTGGCAAATTTTTTATTGTTTATTTTATCTCAGTGCTTGAAATTGGTCTGTTCAGGAGCTCTATTTCTTCCTGGCTAAGTTTAGGGAGAGGGTGTGATTCCAAATATTGATCCATTTCCTTCACTAGGTCAAATTTCTGGGCATAGAGTTTCTGGTAGTATTCAGAGATAATCTTTTATATCTCTGTGGCATCTGTTCTTATTTCCCCTTTGTCATTTTTCATTGAGGATACTAGAAATTTTACTTTTCTATTTCTAGTTAGTCAGGCCAAAGGTTTATCTAAGCCAAGGAGTTGGTTTTTCAAAAAACCAATTCCTTGGCTTAGTGCCTGTGGCTCAAGCAGCTAAGGTGCCAGCCACATACCCCTGAGCTGGCGGTTTGAATCCAGCCTGGGCCACCAAACAACAATGATGGTTGCAACCAAAAAATAGCTGGGTGTTGTGGAGGGTGCCTGTAGTCCCAGCTGCTTGGGAGGCGGAGGCAGGAGAATTGCTTGAGCCCAGGAGTTGGAGGTTCCTATGAGCTGTGATTCCACAGCACTCTACCCAGGGTGATAGCTTAAGGCTCTGTCGAAAAAAAAAACAAAACCAACTTCCTCTTTCATTGATTTTCTGAATGATTCTTTTGTTTTCAATTTCATTGATCTCTGATTTAATTTTGGGTATTTCTTTTTTCTGCTGAGTTTAAGCTTAGATTGTTCTTTTTTTTTTTTTTGTAAAAAAAAAAACTTTATCACCCTCAGTAGAGTGCCATGGTGTCACAGCTTACAGCAACCTCCAACTTCTGGGCTTAGGTGATTCTCTTGCCTCAGCATCCTGAGTAGCTGGGACTACAGGCGTCTGTTTTTCAAATGTAGGCATCTAAAGCGATAAATTTTCCTCCCAGAACTGCTTTTGCAGTATCCCACAGGTTTTGGTAGCTTGTGTCTTCATTGTTGTTTTGCTCAAGGAAGTTAATGATTTCCTCTTTTATTTATTCCTGCACCCAACTGTCATTCAACAGAAGGTTGTTTAATTTCCATTCCTTTGTGTGGGGTTGAATGCTTTTTGTTGGAGTTGAGTTCCACTTTTAGTGCCTTGTGGTCTGAAAAGATACAAGGTAAAATTTCAATTCTTTTGATTCTTTTGAGGTTTGTTTTTTGTCCTAAAATATGATCAATATTGGAGAATGTTCCATGGGGTGATGAGAAGATTGTATATTCTTTATCTTTGGCATGGATTGTTCTATATGCGTTTATCAAGCACAGTTGTTCTAGGGTCTCATTTAAGTCTCTTATATCTTTGTTTAATTTCTGTTTAGAGGATCTGTCCAACTCTGTAAGAGGAGTATTAAAGTCCCCTGTTATGGTGTTGTAGGATATCACATTGCTCAGACTGAGTAAGGTCTGTTTCAAGAATCTGTCAGCATTTAAATTGGGTGCATAAATATTTAGAATTAAAACATCTTGTTGTATTTTTCCTTTGACCAATATAAATTTCCTTTGTCTTTTTTGACTTTAGTTGCTTTAAATCCACATGTATCTGAAAATAGGATTGCAATTCCCCTTTTCTTCTGAATTCCATTTTCCTGAAAAATTGTCTTCCAACCCTTAACTCAGAGTTTTAATTTGTCTTTTGAAGCTAGGTGTGTTTCCTGCAGACAACAAATGGATGGCTTGTGTTTTTTAATCCAGTCAGCCAATCTATGGCTCTTCAGTGGGAAATTCAGGCCATTAACATTTATTGAGATAATTGATAAGTGTAGTAGTATTCTATTCATCTTATTTTGTGAGAGTCCATTGCTTACTTTTATCTTTTGCAGCAGTGTGGAAGTTAGGTTCTGTCCTTTAGTTTCTGAGTTCTTACTTTGCTGTTGATCCACTGTGATGGTCAGTGTGTAGAACAGGTTGAAGTATTTCCTGTAGAGTCCATCTTGTTGTGGTGAATTTCCTCAATGTTTGCATATCAGTAAACGATTTGATTTCTCTGTCAATTTTAAAGCTTAGCTTAGCAGGCTATAGAATTCTGGGCTGGAAATGGTTCTGTTTAAGTAGATTAAAGGTAGATGACCATTGTCTTCCTGCTTGAAAAGTTTCATTAGAGAGGTCTGCAGTCACCCTGATGGTTTTGCCAGCTCAAATGGCGCTTACTCCTGGCAGCTTGAAGAATCTTTTCTTTTGTCTTGACTTTGGACAGTTCCATCACTATGTGTCTTGGGGAAGCTCAGTTAGCGTTGAGGTGACCTGGGGTCCGATATCCCTCTGAAAGGAGAGTGTCAGAATCTTTGGTGATATTTGGGAATTTTTCATTTTTAATATTCTCTAGTATGGCTTCCATTCCCGTGGGGCTTTCTTCTTCCCCTTCTGGGATACCTATAACTCGTACATTTAAACACTTCATAGAGTCCCATAATTCCACCAGTGAACATTCTGCTTTCTCTCTCTTTTTTTCTGCCTCTTTAAGCATCTGAGTTATCTCAAGAGCTTTGTCCTCTACCTCTGAGATTCTTTCTTCTGCATAGTCTAATCTGTTGTCGATACTTTCTATTGCATCTTTAAGTTCCCTAATTGATTGCTTCAGTTCCTTCAGCTCTGCTATATCCTTTCTATATTTTTCATATCATTCATCTTTTATTCGATTCTGTTTTCGGCTTTCCTTTTGGTTATTTTACACTGTATCAGCAGTTTCCTTCATTGTTTCCACCATTTCCTTCATTGTTTTCATCATCTGTATTCTAAATTCCCTTTCTGTCATTTCTAACATTTCTTTATAGGTGGACTCCTCTGCAGTAGCTACCTCACAGTCCCTTGGAGGGGTTACACTGGACTGGTTTTTCATGTTACCAGGATTTTTCTGCTGATTCTTCCTCATGAGTGTTTTCTTTTATCTGTTTCCTTGCCCTAATTTTCCTTTCACTTTCTCTTGCTCTTTAAGTTACCATGCCTCTGGATTCGGGTGTCAATGAGTCCAGTTCTCCACTGCTTTTGTCCTCCTCATGGGGTCCAGAAGTGTCTTGCTGACTCCCTGTCTCCCCAAAGTGATGTTTCTGGGTAGATACCACCAGCCACAGATGCCTAGAGTCTTCTCTCCCCAATTTCACAGTGCCCAGTTGCAAGGGAGCTGTTACTTGGCTGCCATCTTGCTCCTTCCCCCATTTATTTCTTTCATTAACCATAAAAAATCAGATGCACTTTATTGTGTATGATTTGAAATACAATTCCTTTTCCTCTGGCCATTTTCCCCCAGGCCAGCCCAAGAGGAGATATTCAGGATTGGGAAGGTGGATCCTTCAACCCATGAGTGGTCTGGCCATGGGCAGCTACTCAGAGGAGTGCCATGGCACTGTAGCCCATTCGCTTCAGCTGACCACCCACATCGGATGATGAAGAGAGGCCCTGCCCTCCTAAAAAAGCCAGTATCAGTCAAGTAAGCCCCATAGTCTGAGCCCCATTGCTCAGGAGTGGAAATAGTTCCAGAACTTATGAATTCTACAGGGTGATTTATTTCCATGAAGAGGTAGTACCTGGCAAATTAGAGCCCTCTCACAGAGCCCATTTCTTATAAGTAATGGAAAAGGAGAAATTTGCCTTAATCAGAACAGGGAGAACCAAGGAGTCACAATTTAAATTTTGGGTTCTCTCTAGCCCAGAGACAAGTTCCCCTAGCACAGATACCTGCTTGTTAACTATTAGGGACAAAGGTGAAATATCAGAAGGGCCCTAGATTCAGAAATTAAGAGAAGTGGGTCAGAAGGACAGCTCTTCCCTCTCCTAACCCCCTGCAGGCTGTGAATGGCCTTTCTATCACTCTGACCTTTGTTCTCCCCATCTGCAATGAGTGAGTCCTAGGACACCTCCCTTTCCTCTCCTTTCAGAACAACCAATGAGCTTCTTGGACAGCTCTTAACTCTACAAAACTAATCCTATGAGTCTTTAAGAAAATGTTTTCTGAAGAATATGAGCTTTGTTGAGTGCCTTCTCATTGTCAGAAGCCCATGACCCTAAGTGAAGAGGTATATTCCCAGCAAGGCACCAGAATGAACCAGGCTCCTATAGGCAAGAAGGTTCTAAGGTTCTAATTAGGACCCCATCCTTAACCAGAAACCTCATGAGACTCATGAGTCTGACTAAGCTTCATTCCAACATTTTAAAATATAAGACTTAAAAACGAGAACGAAAGAGAGTTGAAATGAAAACAAAAAGAGTCGAAAGATTATTTTTTTCTTTTAAATTTTATGTAGAGATAAGCTCTTGCTCTGTTGCTCAGGCTGTTCTCAAACTCATGCCCTCTATCTTCCTATCTCAGCCTCCCAAAGTGCTAGGATTACAGATGTGAGCCTCTGGGCCAGGTCTTGTTACTTATTTATTTTTTTTTAAATATATACACAATTTAATTGACACATAATTATTATTTATGGACTACAGTGTAATGTTTCCATACTTGTATACAATATGTAATGATCAAATCAGAGCAATTAGCATATCTGTGATCACAAACATTTATAATTTCTTTGTGTTGCTAACATGCTCAATTCTGTTTTCTAGCTATTTGAAAAAAATACAATAAGTTATTGTTTACTAACTTACTCTTCCTATCTAACTGTGACTTTGTATTGGTTAATCAATC